>CABFVX010001455.1:0-79567 GCA_902151425.1 Timema shepardi | reverse complement strand
CTTTTTTTTTTGAGGTGGCGGCTTGGGTTGTTCTTATTTTTATTTAAAATGTGCAAAATTTAAAACTCAAATTTAACTTTTCTCACATTATTTCCATACTTTACATCTTATTACCTGTCCGAGCTACTAACTAACATCTTTACACTGATGGAGTAGGAATGAGAAATTGTATTCACGTTTGTGTGTGAAACTAACTAGGAAAATTACACCTGAAAACAGGTTTCGAAACTGCGACCCTCGGTTTAGTGCGCCAATGCTGTGCCACTATTCTATCCAGGATTCATTCTTGGCTCGAGCAGAGCATGGGAAGAATCCCAGGTAGCTCAGTGGTAGAGCATTGGCGTGTTAATTCGAGGGTCCCTTGCTTGATTCCCAAGTGCAGGTGAAATTTTACAACTAAATGAAATATGATGTTGGCGAATGCTGTATCCATAACCAAAGAGCATTCCATTTTTATTTAATAGAATCCCAACTGGGATTTGAAACTCAACCTCCCTGTCACTGGCAAATCAAACAAGACGAGACTTACATTTTAGTTCTCATTCCCACTTTTGTGGGTTTGCACATATATTTTTTATAGCACCGTGTGCTACTTCTCAATCAGGTTTTACGCTTATGTTCTAATTATGCGAATTGGTAAGGGATGAGGACGGTTGAATTTAGAGAATGTATACCTGCATTTGTTTGGAGAGACAGAGGGAGAGAAACCACCGTACACCTGACCGGGATTGAACCTTGATCACCCTGTCGTTGGCACCCTAATCTATTGTAAGGGTAGCACCTTAGACCATGTGGCCAATGAAGCAGGTTCTCAAATTGTTAAAAGAAGTTAAGTATTCGGATAATCTCCCTAATAAATTCTTAACGTTTCAGAAAATGTTGCTGGGTATCATACTCACTAGCCTGGAAGATCACGCCCACGTGTCTTCTCTGCTTGGGTACTCGCACACTCAGGAAGTGAAGAATCGACTGAGCAACGACGATGATCTGCACCTGGCTCAAGTGCTGATGAAGACCTTGCTGAGAAACCTCAGCTCACACACAGTCAGTACATACACCGTATTTATTGTGGCAGGTAGTAGAGTGGCTGGCTAGTTCTTGGATAAGCTGCCCACTTTATGCGATAAACTCTCTTCCAGTGTCTGCAGGATCAAGTTTTTTTCATTTTAAGACAAACTCGAGCAAGCTTCTCAAAATGTTCCACCCTCCTTGTTGGGGCTGTATACACAATCACAAATGTACTAATTATATATTCTAATGTGCTAGTGATGAGCAAGGTTGAATTTGGGAGGAAATGTATCCACATTTTGTTGGAGGAGTGAGAAACCATTTAGAAAAAAAACCACCCAGAGCACAGATGATGGAGATTTAAATCCTGATTTTCCTGTCATCTACAGACCAGTCTAAGACGAGAGTGACACCTTAGTCCAGGCATGTCAAATTCACAGTCCGTGGAACTAATGATGAACCGTCATACAATGCAGTATGATTTTTTTTTTATTTCTATAAATATGATAGAAATACAGTATTCAGGAATGTTGATCCTACTCACATTTGATTTCATACAACCAAGAACATTTTGCAGCTTTGTAGCTAAGCACTTTATTTTTTTAATGCCTAATCCAAACTACAAATATTTCAGAGTAAAAAAAAAAAGAGACTTAACCTTACTATTTAATCCAATCAAAATTTTATTTCTGGAATAAAAATATACTTATTGATGCTCTGTTTACAAAATCTGCTGATACGGTTGCATTTGTTTTAATGCACCCCCTAAATATTTTCAATTTCTAATGTGGCTCTCATGATCAAACGAGTTTACACCCATTCCTTAAACCATTTGGTTACCGAAAAGGGCCTCAGTGAACTCATCAAGATTATTAACATCAGAAGCATTAAAGTGAAAATAATACACAATTTAGAATGGAGAGGGCACCTGTGATATTTCTTTAGTAAATATAAATCTTGTATTCGTTAAATAATTTGTGAAAATTGTCTATTTTTCCCCCCCAGGAGGATTGTCTGAATGACCTTGAGAAGAGTCTCGAGAAGGGACAGGTAGAGATGGCAGTCGCGATCAACCCGGTGTGTCACTTGCATGACTTGTTGTCGTCACTTCAGACACACGTACTCGCCTTTTGCGCTGCTCAGGGCCAGAAGGCCAGTTTAGTGAGTGAATCTGTTGACTATCTCCGTTTATCAAAGGCGACACGTTATAAGATGAAGTTGACAAACAGCCATCTTTAGAGCCATGCAAGCTTGATTGAATTTTACTATAACTGTTTTTTTTAACCCAGCACTGGTTGTTATTACTTTGACAACCTTGGCTGGGTTTGAACCTATGGACATTGGGTCCTAAGTCAAGCACTTTACCCTTAAACCACCGAGCTCAACTCCTAAGTTGATAAATTAAGTTAGTGTAACAACAGTTTTACAACATTGTAACAATATTTTATCGAATTACTTGAATATTTTTTCAGATGAACGTTAATCTGTAATTTACATTATCACAGGCTGGCAACAGGTCCACATAAATGTATATTTTAGCGTTTGATAGTTTTATCGATGAAGCTTGGCAATTACTAAAGCAAAATCTGAAACTTAACACACCCCTAGATGAGTGTAAATAAGTGTTCAGTAGCTTTTAGTGGTTGTTTTTTTTCTCAGCTCTCATGGAGCACCAAATTGCTGAAGAATCACTTACGGCTGCTCCTGCCTTTGGCCAGTGACATATTTGAGCATGCAGCACGCATCGCTCAGAAATACCCTAACTCTCTCAACCAGCTCTACGGTAAGTTTACGTTAAGTCATTTGGTTTTATTAATTGTGCTTGACTGGTTGACTTTAACATTTTATTTCATGAGAGTACGGAGAGTGTGTATTTTACAGAACAAAATAATTACTTCACTTGCCAGGAGGGAAAATGGAACACCAAACATTTCAAACTAACATTAAAGTTTGATCCAGTGGCTCTTCGGTCAAAAAGAGGCCTAATAACTTATTATCTTGCTCTGCTACCAATGTCTCTGCATTATTTTGGACAATTCCCTTCTTCTGTTACTTAATTACATTACACACTTTTAAGAAGATCTTCATTCCTCCTCCCCCAACAAAACACCCCATTTCTACATAACTTTGTCCATGAAATACACCTATTTAACCCCTCTCTTTTATTTAAAACCCATATTTTTACTTATTTTTTATAACGTGTAGATTTTTCCATTATTATTACCAAGGCTGAACCAAGAGGAAGGGGTGACTTTGGGGGGGAAAAAAAGTTCAAAACCCCCTCCCTAAAGGTATTTTAATTTTTTTTATGCATCCTTAATGTCTAGGTTAAAAGTTTATTAAAATTTAAAAATATTTTCATTACAACTTCAACCTCAAAGATATAGTTTCTTTATGTAATTTTATTTTTTGTTATATAATTTGTTTTTATACAATTATTTTCAAAATGTTGTGTATTTTGTAAAGTAAAGTGAGAAAGGAGTAAGGGTAGGAGAAATAAATTAAAATATTGTATTGATACTCCCAAATAATAAACATAATTTGTGCATACAGATATTTTGTTCCAATCGTTGGCTGGTTCGATGCTTTCTAAGATTATCCATTCTCTTCTGCTGATTCCTGAGTCATACTTCCAACGAAGTATGCTGCTCAGTATGCTCAACTTACTCACGCCCATGGACCATCTGAACCTGCTGCTTCCAACACAATCTGAAGAGGACCACACATCAGGTAAGTTCATAATGTCATTAACAATGATTTAATCCATTTCACTGGCTGAATAGTCTTGAGGTGTCATTCTCATAATAGACTGCTGATGACGGAGAGATTGAGGTTCTAATCCGGGTCGGGTGTGGTGGTCTTTCATAAATAGTTTTCCTTTCTCCCCCCATACGAATACGCTTCCTCTCAGTTTAACCTTTATCATCCCTAACACATTAGCATAATTATTACATATGTGTACAACCAGTACAGGTAGTAAGAAGCTACACTAAAAAATCAGTATAGCTATTAACAATTTTTTGTAATCAAAGAATTTTCCGATTATGTAAATAACAAACTAAGATGGTGTAAGTGTGATCATGATATTTTAAAAAAATCTTCTAAGCAGGGTTGTGGAGTCAATAGAAGTTTTGGGTGGAAGAAGAGTTGGAGTTGGTAAAAATGTACCAATTCTGGCTTAAAAATAAAAACTTATAATATTACAACAGACACCTGCTACGGAGAAGAGAAGTGCCCTTGAAGCGTAAGGAAGTGTTATATAGAGTGTACTTTGTATTCATTATCACATATGTCACAGAAATATGGATATTGTGTGTAAGAGAGACTAGGAAAGTGGAAGCCTTTGTGAGGAGTGCGTTAGCTATCGAGGAAAAACAAGATTAGGAATGAAGTTATCCAGAAAAAAGTGGGGGAACAAGAAGTACATGAGCTAGTAGAGGAAGCAAGACAGATGTTTGGGCATGTAATGAGAATGGTAAAGGAGAGTATACCAAAGATAATGCTGGAGATGAAGTGTGTAGGAAAAAGACCGCAAGGGAGACCAAGAAAGAGATGAGAGGAGCAGATGTCAGAAAGCATGCAAGTGAAATGAGAAGAATGGAAGCAATTAAAGGAGAAAGGATAGATGAAGATGGAGATATTTTACTAAACTGACCCGGGCACAGGTTGGACGTTGAGGAGGACAACAACGCTTTATATTTGTTTTGCCATTTAGGACCAATTTTTGTAATTTGTATTGACAAATTTATTCAAATATTAATTCACCTTGTCACAGAGGTTTACAATGAATTATTCTGCATTGGAGCATTTTACTGCAATAACTTTGTTATTGCTAATTAATATACTTAAGCCATTTCCGAAGGAGTTGGAATCGGAGTTGTAGTCAGTGGCGGCCAGTAGAAAAATAGAGGAATTGTTGTCGAAGGCTCAGTGTATCGGTTCCACAGCCTTGATTCTAAGTACAGTAATAGTTTTGGAAAGTCATGGTTGACCTTATGCAATAGTAAACATTTCTTGGACAACTAAAGACAATAACTTGATTTACCATATTAGAATAAAATATTTCAAACATATGTGCCATAAATCTTTTCCGAGTGAGCTTAGTATATAAATTTATATAAATAAATAACCATAACTTAATAATCTTTCAAGCATAAAACACTAACAAAAATATTCTAACTTTAATTTGGCTTCGAGACTATTTCTTTTATTATATTCGAACTCGCTTTGAATTTGAAAAGTGGATTTCACACACGCCTAGTATTTAAAATTTCCAGTTGTTGCTATCAATTCGCCGATTTAACGTGACAATGTATTGTAAGGATGGCAATTTTCCCTAAAACATAGGTAAATGTATCATTCAATATATTGCTTTGATACATCGATCAAATTATATCAATATATTTATTTTTTCCAATATATTGACTTTCATTGGTCTGGGAATAATAAACTGTGGTATTAAGATGGCTTCTTTTCCTAAATATTACTCTTCGCCTTTTTTCACTTTTTGAAGTTTCATTTATCCATCAAAAACAGCATACAGGCTTAATAAAAATAAGGAAAAATCAATTTGTTTAATACAAATAGAAAAAAAAAATGTTGAATTAATTCTAACTGTATAGATAATCAAGATATCTGACACCTTAACTCAGTCGTTAGCCTGTATTTCTACTGAGCTAAGGATCCTAATTTTGATTCCTGGAATGGCCAGAAAATGTATCATTGACGAAATATGGGTTTACCCTTTCACATTGTTATATCGATGGTTGACATTCGTAATATTGCAAGGGCTGTGTGTTGTCCAGAGGCCGACACGCCAACACCAAGTGACCTTGCGGAGCACTCGTGGCTCTGGCTGGTGGACATGGAGCGAACGTGTGGCCTCTTGGTGGGCAAGAGTCTCGGCGAGATGCTCATTGAAAGACCCCTCTCAGTCAACGAGCAGAAGACTCGCCATTGGCTGGGCGACACACTCTTCTCGTGGGGACTCGACAAGTATGACACAAACCTGGGTGAGCAACGGTCAATTTTGTTGAATTCATTTTAACAAAATTAATTATTATATGTTTCTCTAAGGAATGAACTACCTGCTTCGGTGGCCGCATAGTTTAAGGTGTCACTTTTGTGTTAGAATAGATTGCCGATGACATCGTAGTTCGAATCCCCATCGGGTTACAAAAGATATTTTATTCTCCTCTCTTGCAAGTGTGGGTACACTTCATCTAAATTCAAGCTTTCTTATCTCTAACTCATTAGTGTAATTAGTACATATGCATATCAGCTGAACGGTTAGTAAGACGCGATGCCATAAGAAAAATCTTTTACTAGACCCACCACATACACACCAAAATGTTACTATTCACTCTCTAAGGATTTATTCTAAAATAGTGTTCAATTTGCGCACCAAATATTTGCAAATTTTGACATCACAGAAGTTTGTGAACAGTGGTTTTCTTCTATGAAAAGGTTCAAAGAGACAGAGCAGTCGTTTTTAAGGATACATTAGTCATAAAATATGGAAGTGATCTCAACACAATATTCAAAATCTAGGACTCACATTATTGCTGCAAATAAGAGGTTTCATACATGTGATAAAAATAGTGACTAGCCCTTAAAATTCTACCTGTAATCTTAATTTTCTTTTATTTAGGATTTCAAAGTTGATTTTTTTTTCTAAGATGCTGACAGTATTGTATATTTGAATTATGGTCCTCTCAGTGTTTTCAATTTTCAGTGTGACCATTGTGATCAATTGAGTTTAAAAACCTCTAAGGTATTAGATCTACACTACTCTCAGTCATAATTGCTGGCGAGGTCCACTTTTTAATCCTGGGTAGGTTTTTTGGGAGGGAAGAGGGGAGGGGGGGGAGTTCCAGATGTGATTTTAACATCCTTATCACTTATTTAAATGTGCTGGCTATACCTCCTAATTTAAACCAAATCAACGTAGCAAAGTTTTTTACTTTATTTGATCTCACTGATCGTGTTCCAGTGGCACTACTGGAGAACATCAACCTCAACTTCAACTCACTCACGCCTAGCGAAGAGTCATATCGTCAATTAGACGGCCTCATGTCGCAAGTTTCCCAAGAGGCTGCTTTATGTCTGCAACTTGCGTTTGCTTCCCACGGAAAATCAAAGAAATGGAGCCGCAAAATAAATTTCTCCAAGGAAAGAAGCCAACCTTTTCATGCACAATCAAATTGCAAATACAAAGATATACCAGTGCCTTTGTGTAAAATCAACCAAGGTAACGGAAATTTATTTTCGGTCATCATATATTTGAACAAGTGAAACATTGAACACTAAAATTTTCATGACTTCTTTAAAACTTCATTGCATATTTAAGTTTATAGAATATTTATTATTGCTTAGTATATACTTGTCTTAATTTATTGATAAATTTAATTAATTAACTCGCTTCACTGACCCTGTGGTCTAAAATGCTACCCAGATTTTGGTCTAGACTGCCGAAGACTAGTAGATCAAGGTTCGATTCTGGCCGGGTGCACTGAGGGTGGTTTTCTATAAATGTTTTTCCATACTCCTTCCACACAAATATATGTACACTTCCTCTCAATTAAACCTTCCTAATACCTAAACCATTAGTGTAATTAGTGCATAAGCGTAAACTCGAATGAGTAGTAAGACGCGGTGCTAAAGTTTTTTTTTTCTAATTATCATAATTTGTATATCTCATTTTTATATTTGTATTAAAAAACAAACAATCAAGGCTAGGGCCATTTGCACTTTTATTTCTCCTTAACACACTCATTCACACACACTTTCTCTCATATCCATGCATGCACCCTTGCCTTATTCTTTTGTACCCCCACAGATACACACCCCAAAAAGTTTCTTATATAGTTGTGTTTTATAATTGGATTTATTTATTTTTAAAGTTTTGTTTTTATCAACAGTTTTTTTATGTTTTATCATTTTGTTTGGTAATTTTTTATATATGTTTTTCCTTCTTGTATTATTATTTTCTTTAAAGAATTTTAGTAAGTTGCCTTGAATATTTGATACTTTTTAAGAGTTCTAACAGATCAACATTGATTACTAATGAGCATTATTTGGCAACCTATTTGTTCCATCACTCTTTCTTGTACATTCNCCCCCCCCCCCTCCCCCCCCCCCAGAGTATAGGAGTTTAAAAATAAACAAAGCCGAAAATTTATAAAAAGCTTATAACCCGAACGGGTAGTAAGATGTGCTAAATTAAATTAAATTATATTAAAAAATGTATAAGTTTTATTTAAAATAGAGAACTAGGCCTAAATCATGGTTTGAATTTGGACAGATAACCAGCATACTTACGTGAGTGATACTGGAGTAGTAATTGTTTAGATAAAATGCTGAAATCATAAACTAAATTTTTAAATACAAGTTTTCATTGCCACAGGCAGCTTCTTCAGGTTAATAAAGTAAACTGAAAAAGCTACTTGTAGTAGTACTGAAAGATTGTCCTTGAAAATGTGTTTTTTAGTGTTTTATCCAAACAATTTCTACTCCAGTATAACACAATTAAGTGTGTTAGCACTTGGCTATCCCTCCAAATATAAATTTGGTCATTTATAAATTGTATTAATATTTGTTGGACTGGGTCATCAAAATATTTTAGAAGGAAAATGCGCCAGCTCATTTATTCTCTTTTTTATTCTGACCTAGCTAGAAACCTAAATGGTGTAGAGTCTGTTCACCATAAGATTGTTATCTTAACAACAGTTGAAAAATCATATGTGTTTAGGTTTTGGATTTCCAACACTTATAAAAGATTACTCTTATGTTATAAATGATAAAAACATTTTTAATTATGTGTTATATTTTACATTTAAAATAACACAAACTTAAGTTTTCTCACATTATTTTTGTTACTTTCAGTAATTTCTTTTTATCCTATCCGAAACAATATTTTAAACATAATAAAAAGTACTCATTCCTCAATTTGAAATGTTATCATTAATATCTAATATAGTGCGTACATTAATATTCTTTAATAATGGCATCGTATTTACTTGGAAAAGAGAAAATACTTTTCCTTTTTTTTTTTTTAATATATAGAATAAATTATATCATGATTAAGTGATTATTTAATCATATTTCAAAATATTTAACTGAATAAAATATTTTTATCAACTTTATGGGTGCACCAATGTAAAGAACTGGTTTGCGTCATCATCAATCATATGGTTTAAGTTCGTTGGTCGCCATTTTGAAGCTATATTTGTAAGAGCTTTTGTGAAAGTGCTGTGAATAATAATTTTTTGGGGTGGAATAAAATGATAAATAAGCTTTGTGCCCGACCTCAAATAAATATTAATCATATTGGCCTAAATTACTTTGGCTAACTATCACATTCATACATTACCATTTGTTTTCATTACAGTTATCCAAAGTGACAGATTTCAGCTGTTGGTGTAGGGCTGAATTAGGGATTATTTCTAGTAACTTTTTGAGCTGTCATTCAAGTAAACTGTGGTGGTGAATGCACTCTATTTTCCATATTTCTTGACAAATATATAGCCACCTACTTTATTCCGAACTAAGTTAATGTAAAGTGGAGTTCTTTGTTTTGGTTTTTTAGTGGATCACAAATGTGATTGTGCTGAGGAGAGAGAGTTTATTTTGGATGAAACCATGCAGGAGGTTCTGTCAGATCCTGAGATGATATATCTTGATTTGGTCGAGTATGCTCAGTCCTGTGATTGGGACACTTGTGACGCTGTCAGCGAAGTGCAAATAGAGACGTTAATGTCAGCGGTGCTTGTTGCCTTTCTAAAACATTCTGGTCTTCTTCGAGCAGTCGTTTCCAAGAAAATGTAAGTGCCGCTAATCTCTAATCTTTGGCTATTTAGATTACAAATTCAGGTGACTTACTTTTTAATGTCGCCCTAGATCCATCAGAAATAAAGGAGAGCGTATTTCAATGCATTAAAATTTATGTAATTTAAGTTTTAATATAAACTTAAATTAGAGATATTTATTTTGACAGTTTTTAACATAGGTTTCTCAGTCGTAGATGAATTTAAAACACGTCCACAGGCATGATTGTATTTTAATATTTTCTGTGGCATGGATTTTTTTCCGGCAAAGGCTGTAGACGCCGTGAAATATTTATAAAAGAAATTTCTTTTATTACATCTAAAAATTGCTATCAGTAGATTAAAAAAGATATAAAACTAAAATTGAAAATGTTAGCAATTTTCATCCCATTATAATTTTTTCATTTTGTGTGTACATTTTCTTTCCATTTCATTTCACTGATATCTATGTTGTGTGTTATTATAGAACTAGCAGCAATGTAGAACTGCAGGAAATATACCAACTGGTGTTCCAAGTGAGACAGAAGCTGCTATCGTGCAAGAGCCCGGAGCTATCTCGAAATGATGCCCGATACAACAGTGGTGAGGAGGATCGAAAAAAGGGCAAGGCTACTGGAGACAGCTCTGCAGATCAGCTGGCTGATGACACAGGTGTGATTATAATTCATTTTAAAACACTCTAGCCTTAGACCTAGTTCCTGTGCTCCAGTTATTACAGGTGTAAACATTCTATTAGATATGAGTCGAATTCATTTTATCTTGAATCCGAATCTAAATAACCTGGTTAGTAAAAGAGGTTACCTATTTACTTAGTACTTACACTATAATTTGTAATAAATAAAATGATAGAGAAGTAAGACAGTTAAAGTAGAGCACAAATATAGATAAAAATACTAACACATATTAGTAGAAGTACTAGTACTACTTCCTGAGGGAGATGCTATAATAGCATCAAAATATTGAAGTGTATGTAAATATGTGTTAGTGTTTTACTTTATTCATTTATTACAAATTGTTTTTGCTCAATGCACCTTATTTCATACATATTACTTACACTACGGCAATAAGAACTCAAAAGTTCATTACCGCACTCACAAATGTATGCCACCTATCCCTATCTTGAGCTAATTCCATCCAGTCTATCTAATTACACCCTATCTCAGGTCCATCCAAATGTTATCCTCCCGTCTTGGTCTTCCCAGGGCTCTTTTTCTTGTTGGGTTTGACATCCAATACCTTGAGCGCGGTTCTAGATACTCTCATTCATGCTGCATGACCGCCCCCCCCCCCCTCCCACCGTAACCTGCGAGATTTTTTTACCCTAACAATGTCTGGTGATGGGTACAGGGTATGCAGCTCATCATTACGGGGCCTCCTCCACTCCTCACTATCTTCATTCATTTTTTAACCAAAAAAAAGTTAATTTATTAAATTTCTTTGATTTTTTTCTTTTCTAATTATTTTGTTACTATGAAAAATTAAAGTCATAACTAAGTAAAACATATTTTATTAGTATGTATATTCAAATCATTTTATGGAAAGTTGATTATTTGGCATCTGGTTTTTAGGTTATTTATAGGAAAATGTTGGGATTAATCACACATAGGAATCATAATACGTCTAAAAATTTTAATACAATATTACATTTGTTGTTCCTTAATAATTTCAATACCTTTTTTTTTGTCAAATTCTAGAATCTCAAAATTCCTGGAGTTTCCAAGGTTTGAAGGACCCATCATCTTTAATTCTAATCTAAGGGTATACAATAAATAGTAGTTAGTTAAAAAAAAATCTAAAATATTTATTTAAAAAAATAGATATCAATTTTATGACAAAATTAAAATTGTCACTTTGAACATACTGTTATTATATATTGTTCTTTTCAGATGAAAGTGAAGCGGGTGACCATTTTGAAGTGTCTAGTCCTGGTAATTTTGACCATATGTGTGCAAGCATGTTGCAGCGCTGCTTGTTTCTCTTGGTTGGTGTGGCAGGGCGTGATTTGAACGAACCAGAAACTGAAGGGAGCAACAGGTTCGTAGGACTTTTTCTGGGAATGTTTTGCACCACTAGGTGGTTGTTTTTATCATCCATTAAAGTTTATTGTATTTCTTTACTACACGACTAATTGACTTATTACTAGAGATGAACCGTTCAAATATTTTATTACTAAAGGATATCCAACATTCAAGAATTTGAAACAACTATTCAATTTCAAGATTTTTTTTAAAAAATTCACATTTCTAATATGAATTTTTATTTGTCTAATAGATGTGTAATTGTTAGCTACCTTGATATGTGGTAAGTAAATTAATAGGTGTATAAAATCTAAGCCTATCTTATTCCAAGTCCCATTACTCCTTGTGATATCAACAATCGAGAGATGCTGAGTTATATTCTTCCAACATGTTTCGGTATTTAATATATTATAAACTAAATTAAAGAACATGAAGAAATTTGAAACTTATGTAATTCAAAAGTCTTGATAATTGTCGTTATATTGATGAATTGTAAAATACAATTAATAAACAAACAAACTTATTAATTGTATTTCACAATTCATCAATATAATGACAATTATCAAAACTTTTGTATTACATAAGTTTCAAATTTCTTCCTTTTCTTTAATTTAGTTTTGCAGTGTTCCTAATTATTGTATATTAAATACCAAAACATGTCGAAAGAACATAACTCAGCATTTTTCAATTGCTGATATCACAAGGAGTATTAAGACTTGGAATAAGATAAGACTTAGTTTTATACATCTTATATATAAAATTCTCGTGTCACAATGTTCGTTCCCGTACTCCTTCGAAACGGCTTGACCGATTCTCATGAAATTTTGTGAGCATATTGAGTAGGTCTGAGAATCGGCCAACATCTATTTTTCATACCCCTTAGTGATAAGGGTTGTCCACCCTTAACATTTTTCTATAATTTTTAGACATTTTTTAAATATCTTTATTTTTTTTATTATGTCGCATTAAAAAATACATACAACCCTAAATTTTTACCCTTTTATCACCAACCCCTATTTTTTAATAGCCATTTTAGTAATTTAATCATTTTTCATCCCCGGTCGATAACTGATCAATCGTCATTTAATTAGTTATCCCCGCCAGTTGTCTACAGGTGTCACTTCTGACCCAGCCTGAGACGAAGCCGGTCTCCTGTTTCTCTCACACAATAAGACTTCTCTCACTCCCTACACAGTTGTCGGCCATCATTATTGTTTATGCATCAAGTGTAGTAGTAGTAGTCACAGCGCTCCATGCCTATTTCACGCATATACCACATTCTTACACACTTACAATAGGTAAGCTATTTTTTGTCTACACTAGAAATTACTTAAAAATTATTTATATGGCAAAACAACGTTTGCCGGGTCAGCTAGTCACTTTATAAATTTCATAATTTCTTAACCTAACATATTTGACTTAAAACCTTGTTTATGTTTGACTATATATTGTATTCTTCAAAATATTTGTAACAAGAACGCATAATCACATTATTTCAATTTTAAATGGCAGATGTTAACCAATAAATTCTAATTTTATAATTTTTATTTACAACATAATTAAACTTCAAACTTTATTTTGTCCTTACTTTATGGTATCCTTGTTTTGTAACATATTTCTAAGAGGTATTATTTGTATTTTAGACTTGTCTTCAACTTATGTTTTAGTTCTGTTGATGATGCTGTAGCTATTAATCTATTTAAAATTTTCATATTTGACAATTTGTTGTTCATTAGAAGCAAATTATAGTCAATCTCTTTGAATTTTAATGTCACTTAATATATCTACCAATCTTGAAACTGTCTAATTCATTAAATCACTATTTTTCTATATTTTTTTGTATTATTTTGTCTAGAGAATTTTATCTAAGTCTTAAATTTAATTTAACATAAGAGCTTTAAAACAAATTATAAAATAAATTAAAATATAAATAAATGCATTATTTTTTTATTTTTTTTCAAACTTGAATTCAGTATTTTCTTGATTCCTTGAATATCCTTAAATATTAAAGGAAGGGAAGCTACCATTCCTCTAGAATTGACTATAAAGTGTGGTGCCATCCGTCAACAACCCCAATTTTTGTAATGATCTTGATTCCCCCATCTCTCTATTAATTAAAATTAATCTTAATGTGATAATATTCAGTTTCTTATTTTATAGTTTAATATTTTTATTCATCTTAGTCTATATGATCATATTTCTCTTTTGTTAGCACATGTCAAGGTCTTATTCATTTCCTGGTTGAACATTATGAAACAGATGCATTTAGACTTCACCCCTTTATACATCTTTCTCACTTTATTTCAATCTCTGGTTGCCAGAAGAAAAGAAATAAGAGTTGATTTTGATTTTGAGACTCAAGGATCTGACTGGTTTACCCAAGCAAATTCATAAGAAAGTGGCGTGGCTTCGGTAACTTGGAACTTACTCGTGTCCTATTTGTTAAGGAGACTAGAAGTGTGTATAAATTACATCAAACTGTAACCTAGTAATTTACAATTTCATTGATTTAATATGTAATGAGATCTTCAATTAAATTTTCATGAATCAAAATAATCTATATTTTCATTGGTGTCATATGTTTTTACTATCATAATTATGATTTCGTCAAATAAATTAAGTGCCACCCTTCCGCGGGACTATTTATTTTCTTATAATATTGTGGTAAAATGATGATTACCCTGATAAAATCTCAATTATAAATGTTAGCAAACAATGGTGACATGTTACAATGCCATGCATGTGATTGCAGACACACTGTCGGCCGGTCAGTGTTGCACTACTTATGCGGGGAGCCGGTTGGCAGGCCTGCAGTACTCATTGGAGAGGAACTTGAGAATGGATGGTCCGTTGACCCTTTTGTCCTGTACTTCGCCATGAATAAGCAATACGACAGGGCGGAGGTGAGCGGAATTATTTTGTTAAGAAGTTTGTCCCTGCCTTCTTAACTATTTAATGTAAGCTGACGATATGAGGAGGGCGAAATGGGAGAAAATGTACACTACCCTGTTTACACTTAAAGATACCAATTTTACCTTGATGGATTACACTATGGAATAGCTAGAGACACCGAAGTTTTGTGAGACGTGTTCGCTCGAATATTTACTTAGAACATTAAAATGTATATCAAAACATATTTAAGGTACATTGTAGCATTTTTTTTGATTTGCAATAAATGGATGAAATAAAATGTGATACAATCTTTCACTAAATGTATGATTTGACCTTTTAAATTCAAATTATGATCAATGCTGTTAATAAATTGTTTATTTTTGGTTACAAATGGTTACAAATCAACTCTTATTTAAATGGTGTAGTGCAACAAATAGAAATTTAAATCTAAAATTTGAAAATACAAAATAAATCAGAGATAAAAAGTTAGAAGATATAATTTAGTGTGCTTGAACATGATTTCTTTTTTATTTTATATATTCTTAATATTTGCCTTTGGTAACAATATGGTTATAGTAATAACCGACTCAAAACACATCTTTTCCAAGGGTCTTTGGTTGAGAGAACTAGATTTACTAGACTGAAGGAACTTTTTTTATTGGGATATTGCTATAGTTAAATTGCATTCAAATTTACCATTATTCACATTTAAATGGTCAAGTAGTCAATTTTGTGGAAATATAAAATGTTGATTAATTGTTTCTGTTTATTTTACATTCAATGAACTTTAAATGTGTTTTGATAGACATTTTTATGTTAAAAGTAAAAATTTTGTTAAAACACATTTTGCAAAATTTTGATGTCTCTATCATGTATTGGTATAGTTTCCTTTTAAACTAGCATAATGTTTTTTTTGATAACTTTTAAATCTGTCCACTGTTGTCAGTTTTTTTATGCTTAGTCACACTTAGTGCTTGTGTTCACTTTTACCCATGGTTTCATTTTATCAAACTGTTTAATGTTCTAGCTACGACTTTATGCACTCAATCACATCCTAGAGCTGCTCTCGCACATCACCCATGATGAGAACAAGACAGGAGCCCAACCTCTGAGACCGAACACACTACTCAACTGTGTGAGTATAACATCCCCCCCCCCTCCCCCCCTGCCGCCCCACAATTTCTGTAACTGGCAAGCTTTTATTCGTGCGCTTAGGGCGTGTGTGGTGATGGTGTCAGATTACTTTTATTAAATAGCTTTCATTATCACTTGCAATCTTCAAACTTATCTTTATAAAGAAAACCTCTTTTCTCCTTATGAGATAACTCTATTATATTTGGAAGAGAGTACAGGAAAGGTGGGTAGAAACATATTTTATTCCTTTTACATGTTCCTATCCAAGTGTTCCATCATTCATTACACATTTCCTTTCCCCTCCAGGTTTTGTGTGTTTTTTGGTTTCCTCTCTAAGAAAGTTGGGTTGCGCGTTTCCCACTCCCTCCTGTCGAGTTCCGATAGAATGAAACCTAGGTCAGGAGATTGAGCGGTAATGAATGATTTTCTTCAAGAGGCAGCCATTGCCTCTTTATCCAAAGGCAGCCATGTAAATTGTGAACTGTGTTTTTCTTTTTATTGTAAAAGCCAGATTGTGTTTTTTCCCTTTTTAATGTTTCTATCCACCTTTACTGTACCTTCTTCCAAGAATAATACACTATTCAATTTAAGACTCGCCTAGAGAGCAGGCTCTTTGGCAGTTAATATAAATTAAACTCTATCCCGTTCCTCTTGCTTTTATTGGCAGGTTCACCAGCAGCTGCTAGCCGGTTGTTTTGGGTTCGGTATCTTGCTATCCGAGGAGAAGGTCTTTACCCAGCAGCCTCATTACCTCGATGCTGTGAAGGCTGCGCCTAGAAAACTTAAGTCCCATATCCGTACAGCCGTTCACTCTATCTACTCCATATTAATCTCTTCACTCATCGCCAGGCAACAAAATGGTGCGTAAACAGTCTTGCTAATTCTATTGAAAAATTACTAAAAGAAGACTAAAGTGAAAAATTTCACATTTTTATAGGGGCATGTTTACATTAAGTTGAATTGAATAACATTTAATATTCACAAATCCAATTCAAGATATTTGAATAAATATTCAATTTTGGGAATAAATATTAATTGTTGGATAATTATGTAACTTTGGGTATTAAAAATCATTTACAAAATAATATATTTCAAACATGAATAAAATATTTTGTTCTAGGATGATTATTTAAAGTAATTATCACAACAAATAATTAATTTATGTTTTGTAGAAGGTACAGGAAAGATGGATAGAAACATATAAAGGGGGACAAACAAATAATGCCTTTTACAATGAAAAGAACACAGTTAATGGCTTAACATTTCTCATACAGGACAAAGAGGTAATGGTTGAATCTTTAAGAAAATCGTTTGTTAACACCCAATCCTTGGACTTAGGTTTCAATTTATTGGAACTCATCAGGAGGTAGTGTGAAATGTGCAATGCAAAGAACCACATTGTATTCGTTCCTTTTAAAGGTTTCTGTCTACCTTATCTGCACTTTTTTCAAAATGTAACAAAATACTTCAAAAAGAAAAAAGAGGTTTCCCCTAAAAGAAACATATATAATTTAATAATTGTATGTGTTTTTCACGTGAATATTAATTTGTAATGAACCCTCTATTTACCCTGAAAGGTAACAGTAATACTTTAACGGATAACACTATGTTCCTATCTTATAAGCAGCACCATGATGTAAACAGTCATGGTAGGCTTTCTACCTTTCAGGTTAAATGGAGAGTACATAAAAACCCAAAATGACAAACATTGAACATAAATTTGCATTTTAACTTTGAATAGTGAATATGGTTACTGGGGGAGCTTAATAATAGTTAATATAGAATCTGGAATATTTATTTTGAATCAGTGACCTGGTGGTCTAGGGGTAAGGTGTCAGACTTCTGTGCTGGCGGCCGGGGTTCAATCCTCGGTCCCGGCACAAATTTATCTGATTGCAAAACCCTTCCTTCACCTCTGACAAGACATCTTGTGAATGTGTGGAATGCCAGGCCTCCACCGTGGTTCGGATTCCACGTTAAACTGTAGGTCCTTCATTTCATCTCGCAATCACCCTACCATTACACATTAGTGTAAGTGCGTATAACCCGAACGGGTAGTAAGACGTGGTGCTAATAATAATAATAATATTTTGAATCAAATTCAAAACTGACTAATATTTTTAGAGAAATTAAGGTTTTTGAAGTTTGGCACACCACTACATTAAAAAACACATCACGGTGATTTTTGAGGAACATCAGGGGCTTGTTCTGTTGGAAAAATAGATTGATGTGTGTTGAAAAGTGCTGTGATATATTTAGTGTTTTAAATATGATTTTTTGAATCTACAAATTTCTCTTTTCCCCTCCTTCGTTCACTTTGTATTGAATCCATTCTTTGAGCACTCTTTCTTTTTTTTGAACATATCATGCCAAATGTTGGAGTAGCTAATAAATATAATAACTTATCACACCGCAGGTTCTAGCAGTGACCAGCTACAGGTTTTAACAGTGTTTGCACTGAGTGTGCGCTACCAACCCGCCGATATTGTGCTTGTGGTGAGTTGCGGCCTGCTGCCTGTTTTGATGGACTTGTGCTCCAGCGTAGGACACTCTCTGTCCCCTTTGGACAATTCCAACAGGTCCGCAGTGCTGGGAGTTGCGACCATGAGGCTCCTGCATATCCTCGCGATGTCGTGCAGGTCAGTTATTATACTTCTGTGCATGATTCATAGTTGAAGGGTTCTATGTAGAGAGAGTAGAAAATCGTTTAAGAAAAAAGAAACCTTAATGTACCTGACTGGGACTTAAATCTTGATCAACTCCATCACCAGCAATCCAGTCCATTATGAGAGGTACCCATTAAACTCTTTAACCACTGATTGGGCAAAAGGTTTTATTAACTTTTTTTTTGCTAGCTAATCTTTATTTGTAAAACACTAATATTGTCTTATGGTTCCTCTTATCTTATAATTTCAACTTAAGAAATATGTTAAACGTGAAACAACATAGTCCTTTATTTAGATTTATTATTTTGCGTGTTAGCCTCTACAGCTCGGAGGTGCCCATGTTTGAAGTTGGTAGCATCGTACAGCTGATGCTCTCTCAACTGCAGCGTCTTCTGTACCAAGCGTCCAGCGTACCGGCTGTACAACCTGTCCTCCCCAGTGTGAGAGAGCTGCGTCTGGCCGAACGTAGTCTTGGAGACTTCTTAGTGTTTGTGAGACGTGTTACGGCCAGTCACACCATCAGGCGGTAATATCACCGTCCTCATACTTGACTTTAAATATTATATCACCATCTTAGCAGTGGCCAAGGACTTTCAGGCGTTAGACACTTAATGCTCTGGCTACTGTTGGTGGGTAGGTTTGCGTTCGTATCTTGGCCATAAATATTCAAATTAGTTTATACATGTGAATTTTCAATTTCCTTGATTTTTAATGGGGGTACGATTTCTCTAAGCATACTCTAAAATTATTGTTATAATCTCTCTTTTATTGAACATACTAATTTAAAAATAGTCACGTCTAAATTTGGGTCAAATTCGAACCTTCATTTTTCTTACAAATCTCTAATTTGAATTTGAATCTGAATCTGAATCTTGGAAAAAATTATGGACATATGAGGAAATTATAGAATTTATAGAAATAGTCACTAAATATAAAGGTCAACATTTTTGTTTAAAATACGCTAATTACAACAATCATATATTCACTTAGGTGTTAAATTAATGTTCTGGGGTTTGATTGTTAAGTTTTTCCTATAATTGTTTTGGGGCATAACCTCCAATAAGTAGCATTAGATCTCTATATTAAATTCCAATTAGATTTTTTTAAATGTATTTATATTATTTTGAATCTTGTGTTTTTTTCTCAAATCTTCTTAGGGAATCGAGGGTTTGAGAAATCAAGGGTTACATCCTTATTAACAACAGTAGGCAAGCTCTTTTCACATCCGACTCTAGCTTGGGGTTTTCTTTTCACCCCAACCCATGTTTTACGAATTCTATAGAAACTGGTGTATTCTACGTCCCTCTGAACCTTGAAAGTTTATTGTTTTTATTTGGTTCAGACTTCTAGCTACGCAAGAGTGGATCGATACACTTCTGTCTGTGACAGGACACAGAGGAACCCTTGAAGGGGAAGAAGTAATGCTACCTAGGGTTCAAGCCCTTCGACCTCGACTACTGGCGCTACAACTACTTTCCACCGTGCTACCTTTCATGGAACCATCTTGTGGAGGGGCACAGCCCTGTGAACAGGTCAGGGTTGAAGATATCATCTGAATATCTAGCATTTTGGGGATCTGCATCAATTTAATATTTTTGGAACTTTTTTTTTCATTATTTTTATTAATAATTTATTATTAGTAGAGTTGGCTCAGATCCACTCTTTGACTAATCCAAAACTCCACTTTTTATATTCCAATTCCAATTTTAAAATTTGAATGTGAATCTTGGGCAGTGAACAAAAGAGGAACTAGTAATGTAACTGAATAATAACGAAAGCTTAACTTTTTTTAACATTTGCTATATCATTCATACATTCAGTTAAGTGTTAAATTACCTGTCTGGGGCCTGGTTTTTAAGTTGGTCCTATAATTATATTTTTTCTGAACCACCAATAAGTACTATTCCCCCACTTCGGTGGCCGCGTGGTCTAATGCGCTACTCTTTTGTTGGACTGGACTGCCGAATATGGGGAGATCAAGGTTCGATTCCGGTCAGGTGCACTGAGGGTCTTTTTCCTAAAAGGTTTTTCACTCTCTTTCCACAAAAATGTGTGTGGACTTCCTCTCAATTAAACCTTCCTGCTACCTAAACACTAGTATAAGTACATAAGCGTATAACCTGAACGAGCAGTAAGGTGTAGTGCTAAAAAAAAGTACTATTATAGCTCAAGCAAATTTTAATTGAAACATTAAAAAAATGTATATTTATATATTTTTTTATAGATTTGATATTTTCTCGAATCCTTGGATCTCGAAAATTCTTAGGATTCGAGGTATTTGAGGGTTCTAGGGTTACATCCATATTTATTAGAGAATGTTACAAAATATCTTTGCTCTTCATTACTGCAGCTATATTTATAGAGTGTAATGTTTGTTTGGTATTATTTTAAATTACAAGAAGACCTACTTTATGATTGATTAAATTTAAACACTATAATTTTGATCAATAAGAGTACAAAATACTTAATTTTGATTGACACTGGGATCAGATTCCTCGTTTGTAAAAAAAAACATCATACCAACAACATCAACAATATTTTTAAAATGATACCATTCTTTCCTCTATGTAACTTTGTGAAATTTCATTTTTCAAGACAAAATAAAGATAATTCAGCAATATAAGCACTCTCCCAAAAATGAATTAGTTAAGGGTCTGTGAAGCTTTGACTTTGCTTTGAAAATAATTCCTGCTTCAACAATAACGAACCTAAGCCAAAAAACTATTGGTAGTTAAAATATTCAATTTATGTTCAAGTATTGTGATATTTAGGTGCGATATTAATTACAAATGAATGTTCATATGAAATACTCGGAAGTATTAGAATTACATGTTGTTAAAGTAACTTGATTTATCAAAATAAAATTAAATATTACAACAAAATCTCGCAATTAAAGAAATTCTAAGCAATTTAAATGCTTAAAGCTAAACAAATATCAAACAAACAAAATATAATATTTTCTAAAAGCATAAACATTTAACCAAAAATATTTGAAATTCCATTTGACTTTGAGAATATTTAATTCGATTCAAGCTTGCTTAGAATATAAAAAGTGGATTTCACACCCTCCTAGAATATAGCTAAGGTTATATAGTTTGTCTTTTTTCTATGTAATTTTGTCAAGCTAAGTTTTTCTTGGAGTTAAGTTTTTTTTCTTCTGGCTGTTAAGAAATTAAAGAATTCTGCTCATCTTTAATGGTAAATCTTAATAATATCTTTTTTGGTATAATTTATCAGATGAGTTTTATGTTCATTGGTCGGATGATTGAGTGTATTTGTCTTCTCACCACCGGACATCTGAATTGCAGGTGGTAGAAGATCTGTTCGCTCAGCTGTCGGCTATAATGTGGCTCATACCTCAGGCTGTCGCAGAGAAACAAGCTCTCCAGAAACAGAGGCAGCTGCAAAAAAAATTGTACCAGTTGAACAGTCCAGGTATGATACAGTCCAAGGACTAGAACAACTTGAATGTGGGATAGTTGTGTACTTTAGTACTTCAAGGTACTAAAGAGTTTGGGTAAAGCTAGCAAGTATTGAAAATTCTCTTGTTCAATTATATTATTAGCTATGTTTCAACTTGCGTCGGTGGCCTCATGATAAAACACGTTACTCTTGTGTTAGACTAGACTGCCAAAGACGGCGTCATTCTTCACTTATATTTTAAGGTTGTCTTTGGCAAACACTGTGTCTGTCATCGTGTACTGTTGTGTTCCAGGTGACTTTTGGCTTGATGGCGACATGTGTGAAGAAAATCTCCCGGTGCAAGATTCAGGTTTCGACATTGACAAGTGTCTTTGCTGCACGATTGAAAACAGTCAGACATTAATGCATGGTTCGGGAGGAAGGGGCTATGGACTTGGATCGTCAGCCATCACTTCAGGTGTGTAAACTGTTATATTACATTTAGAGTTGGTTTGAATCTTATATTTAAGAATTCAAATCTTTATTTTCCTTAAAAAATTTTAATCTTGAATTTGAATTAGGATCTTGTGGAAAAGGATGAACAAAAGAGACAATATAAATATGATGGAATGATATAAAATCGAAAAAGTAAATAATGTTAACATTGTTTGGTATAATCTGGTCTGATTGTTAAGTTATATGATTTTAATGAGTCTGAATCATTAATAAGATCAAAGCTGTATTTATATTTATGCTATAAAACAAATAACAATTCAAATTTGAAAAAAAAAAAAAAATTGTAGTCTTAGTTCTGAAATTTTCTTGATACTCTTAATCTTAAACATTATTAAGGATTCGAGGGGTTCAAGGGTTCAAGGGTCCCATTCCTAATTGCATTGAATTACTTGTGAGTAAGGGGCTATGGGCTCAGATTATCATCACTTTGGGTGTGTTAACTAATCTTTTATTACTGTATTTCCCTGAATATAGTGCAATTTTTTTCTTCTAAAAATGTCTTTCTGAAAACGCTGCCCATGTTATATGCGCAGTCTAACATTTTTCACTGAAATAAGGGCATATTCCTCTAAAGGTATATTCTGTATTTTGCTGGAACTGTAACGGCATGGCACTGGGAATTATTTTGTGTTTAATACACTCAAGGTCAAAACAAAGTGAAAAAGAGAGAGAAAGTAAGGATTTCCGCCCTTTAGTGTCACTGATCTGGTAATTCAGTAGGTCAGTGTAAATTGGTGGCATAATCTCTGCTCTGTTACTGGTATTAACAAATCACCCGTGACAGATCCACAAGTGAGTGATTGTGTTAAAAAGAAGGCTTCCTAAGTGTCTCAAGTAAACAAAGGAATGAGAAGTTAAGAGTAATATGTGAGGCAAAATAAACACATAATGTGCAGGCTGCTAAAAAGTTTGATGTTTTTGAGGTTTTCATATGACTGGAGAAAATACAAAGAAAAGTTTAGGCGTGTCTGCGCATAAAGAACGGCATTCATAGAACCTAATAAAACTGTGCCGAATTTGTTATATTTTTACCTCAAGATATATTTGAGACTATTTATGTTTCATTTAGAGCACTTTTTAAAATTTTAGGGTTATATTATGTGCAGGGCCAATACAATACATTGATGCATGGCTCGAGAGGAATAGGTTATAGATAATCAGCCACTATTTTGGCTCCTTATATTTATTTATTACAAGTGTACAGTTTTGATGGTTGTGCTGATGTTTTAAAGGTGTCTAGGTGTTAGTGATAATGTTAATTTTATTGTTATTGGTGCAGGTTGCTACCATTGGAAGTTCCTCATAGTGAAGGAGAACAAAGGGAACGAGGGGACATGTGTGGGCGTGGCAAGGTTCCCTATTAAGGACTACAGTCATCGCACCACCACGGATATGTGGCTGTACAGGGCATACAGGTACAGTCCACAGCAGACTGGGAAAATGGTCAGTGGTGGCTACCAGTACTAGAGAAACTGACATTTTGTGAGATGTGTTTCTTACAATCATCATAATCATCATCAACAACTGTTTCCAATCTGTGGCCAAGTCAATTTAGTAAATGGCCTCCACCTTCGTCCGTACTTTCACCATTCTTCCTCCCTTTAATCCCTTCCAATCTTCTCCCGTCATTCTCACACTTGCTGTTGTCTGCTCCTTTCGTCTCTTTCTTGGTCTCCCTTGCAGTCTTTTTCCTACACACTTCCTCCCCATCATTTTCTTTGGTATTCTCTCCTTTTCCATTCTCATTACATGACCATACCATCTCGCCCCTGCTTCCTCTACTATCTCCTCAACGCCCACTCTTGCTCAGACAAGTTAATTTCTTTTCCTATTTCTCCTCAGGATTAAGAATGAAGCTTTAAAAATAGCTTTCACTCTCTATCCAAAGCTTAATGTTGCATATTTTATTAATTCATAATAAACACGCAAAATAAAACAAAATTAACTCTTTGGTATTTACATGAAATGTGAATTAGAGGCAATCTTGTTGATTCAAACACAAATTATTGATGTTAAAATTCACTGATTTTCTAATTGTTTCCCAGCTTAATCATTCTTTTCTATTTTTTCTTTTTTTTTTCTCTGATATAATAAGTAGACTTAAACTATAAAAAATAGTTTATTAAATAATGCTCAAATAAAATGATTCAATATTTTTCGTAATGTTCTTTTCATTTTTTTTGTTCTGTTCATAGCACCATACAACTTTTGTTTTAGTTAATTTTAACCCCAAATTTATTTTATTCGCCAATTTTTTTTCATGCCAAAATAATATATATTTAGAAAAATATACAGGAAAGGTGGATAGAAAACATATAAAAGGCATCAAACACAAATATGGCTTTTACAATGAAAAGAAGAACACTGTTCACACTTTACAGTGCTGCCATTGGACAGAAAGGCAACGGCTACTTCTTGAAGACAATCAATCATTACCGCCTAATCCCTCGACCTGGGTTTCTTTTTACTAGAAACACATGTATGTATTAGTATATTTAATATACCAGTACATGCATTATATAATGATAATCCCTCCTTTCATCAAGCCCACGCGCTTGTGTCTCTTTTGTCTGTTCAGTGGCAACCTGTATCATAACGGAGAGCTGCCTCTAAACCTGCCGAGCTTCACTCAGGGAGACTACATCACCGTAGTGTTGGACTTTGATGCCAAGACCATGAGTTTCGGCAAGAACGGAGAAGAGCCTCAGCTGGCATTTGAAGACATTGATGCTGCGGAGCTCTACCCTTGCGTCATGTTCTACAGCACCAACCCTGGGGAGAAGGTAACCTCTTTACGATAGTGGGTCAGTGCTCGACACTGGCTTGGAGCTAGTATATCACCACAAGAAAACTTAACTCTCAACCCCCGCTTGAATTTGAATCTTTGTTTCCCCACAGTTGTTTGGTAATTTTTGTATGAAGCTTAACACCTCAATGATCATAACCGTGTATGAGGCCAATGCTTTACCATTGATTTTGCACGGCTTTTTCACTTTGAAGCGAATTTGAGTCAAAGAATATAAAATATTCTCATAGCCAAATTAAAGCTGTTGTAATAAATAAATAAATTAATAGTGAAAAAACATACATATTTACTAACTATAAGACCTCTGGTATTAAATAAAATGTTATATGGCCAACACGATTAACACATTTGATTTTCACATTAAGTTAATATATCATGTTATCACAATATGTTTTACAATTATTTTAGACTTTTTCATGTAAACATTAATTTTTAATATACATGACGGGGGAATAAAATGACAAAAATTTAACACGAGTGTGTTTTATAAGTTGCTTCCAGTTAGATGTTTATCCATTTCCTGGCATTATGTTACATACTGTCTTGATCCAGCGTGTACGACCTTGGACCTTGTTCTCTTATTGCATACACTAAAATCTGCAAGTCACAGATTGAATGTGGTGATGAGTATCCAATAACCGACGAGTCTAAGGAAAACTAGCAAAAGTCACTGTCTGGCGGCTTCGCTGCTTAGGGACGAACCGAGCCCCTTGTGCCGCCGTGCGGGGTCCTCGAGGTTTGCACACGCTCCTTCGTTAATTTTGGTTTGTCTGATATACCCATTGTATCGTAAATTATTATTTCACTTAATTAAATAGAACTCTTTGCACACTGCCTTGTAATTCACAAGCCTTTTCCTCCCACACCCTACTCATTCAATCAGAGTAACTCCATAAGCTCGGGGGTAGCCATCCAGAGTCACATAAGTCACTAAGACTCCCAAATGCCACGATAGCCAGTAGTTAAAGCGGACACCATCGGGCCGCCGTGTGAAAAGGTAGGGTGTTACAAGTGTGTATTTTGGGTTTAAATATTTTTTGTTGGTGAAGTTTTGTAATTGTTGAATCTGGAATTTTACTTTCGAATCGATGTCAAAGCTGATGGATATTCGAAGCAAAGTCAAAGTTTGCAAAACTTCGTAATTTTTATTTCAAATCCTTTATGACAACTTGCTAGTTTGTATTAAATAAATCCATCTTTAAAATTGTGCACTTATTGTGTCTCATCTCTTAAATGATTATTTAAAAGTCACTGAAATTATCTGATATTTTTGCAAATATTTTCAAAATATGATGGATAAGAGCTAAACTAATTATAAACTTTTAGCTTTATTTACAATTTAGTCAATTTTGTGAAGAGCATTGATATATTTGTCTTTAGTAATTTTGTCAATAGTTTAAAAGGAAAATATGAATATTATGAGATTTTTTATTTCTTACTGAAAAAATTGCATTTTTTGGGTCTACAAAGTGTGAAAAAAATACACGGAATATTAAAAATTAAATCCTGTATCAACTCTGGTATAATTTGCTTAATAATATGGTGTATTTAACGTGCACTTTCTTAATCAACTGATTATATCACCACACAACTTATCAACTAACTTAATTTTTGACCAAAGACAACCTTGAATCTCTCGCCATTAATTCATCACTGTGAAGTCCCAAGTTCATCATTGATAAATCTTCTGGCAATGTCGAGAATCAAACCCTCTACTCTTGGCTTACTAGACAGACATCTATCAGTTAAACTAAGTTGGAGGACTTGTTAAAAGAGTACATTAAAAATAATCCTTCTAGTAAAGGGATTGCCAGTAAATCAAGGTATTTAACATATTTTTTGGCAGGTAAAGATGACAGACATGCAGGTTCGAGGCACTCCAAGAGACATGCTGCCAGGCGACCCCCATTGTGCCCCCCTGTCCGCTGTGCTAGCAGAGTCCTATGTTTTACTCCTCAGGAAACTAATTAACTCACCAGTTTGGAACAAACAGGTAGACTTGGTTAATTTTACTGGGTTTTTTTTCTCATAAGAAAGTGTACTACTTGCATTTGTGTGGAGGGAGGGTGTGAAATCATATGTGGAAAACCATCCTCACTACACACAACTAGGATTCGAACTCGGTTCTCCTCGTTATTTGCATTACAGTCTATTGCGAGAGTGACACCTTAGACCATTTGACCAATGAAGCGGGTCATCTAATTCTAATTTCTTGTGTCCAGTGGAGGAGGAAAGGTATAATATACTGGAAAAATAACTTATTCCTCTTGTATTTGTCTCGTTAACCTTTTCTTGAGCCATTTTGTAGTGTTTTGAAGTATGGTAAGAGGAAGATAAATAGAAGAACATACATTACATCAATTATTTGAAGTAGAGATATTTGGGAAACAAATTTGTCACGCATATTAGTTCAGATTAAATACTAATAATATTTATTTAACCTTTATTTCATAGATACCCTCATTGGTGCTCGGATGGTCTAATGCCACGCCCATGTTAGACTGGTCTTGTCGATGATAGGAACATCCAAGATAAAATCATCTTTCGAGTGTACTTGGGGTGGCTTTTCCCAAATTATTTCCTACTTTACCTTCATGTATTTGCGGTTATACTTCTTCTAAAATTCTACCTTCCTCATTCCTATTTCATTATTATATTTACTGGTAATGTATGCTTATAATTCAAATGAGTTGTGGCGGAGAAAATAAAAATTCACAATTATTATTAAGAGCCGATAGTCTTATATTCATTCAATTCTTCACCTTCTACAGTGTTCACTGGTAATTGAGATATCTATGTTAATCCTTTTTTTTACATCCGTTGGAGTTGTAGATGGGTCGAATCTACTATTTACAACTCACGAATCAGAATCTTTATTTTATCTTCTAATCTCGGATTTGAATCTGAAACTTCAAAAAAATTAAGAACATAAGTGGAAATAGGAATAAAACAGAATATTAGAAAATGCAAATAGTAATTAGATGTTAATATTTTATGCTAAAATGCATACATTAAAACATTAGTACATTTGGTTAAGTGTTAAAATAATATTCTGGGGTCTAGCTGACAAGTTTTTCCACTAGATTCACTTTTTTTTTAACTTTTTTTCAAATCTCGAATCCTTGATTCTCGAATATCCTAAAGGAGCTGAGGGATTCAAGGGTTCCCTCCCTAGCCTCAAATACATCAACGCTTTGGATTACTGTAAAATTCTGATAAAAGTTTAAATTGTTTTGCTGTAGATTTGTTTATGTTCAGCAGTAAAATAAGTAGTAGCTTGCTAGTTTAATTGTTATGTCCATTGTTGTCTTTATTTTGGATGTCTTTGTGAACAGGTGAATGCTTGTCTCGTGAAGAGGATATGTCAGACCAAGGATCTGCTCCCACCCTCAGAACCTAACAGGCAGGAAACCAAGGGTGCGTCTACTTTTGTTGTACTACCTCATGATCTTAGCCAAATTTGGATGTATTTTTAAATACACACTGGTTGTTTACAACGTAAGACTAGGCTGGAAATTTTTAAAATATAAGGGATAGCTAGAATACTCCACCTAGACTTTTTTTTTTAAATCCATTTGAAAATTTTACCAAATCCTTTGAGTTAAAAACTGGTACAGGCTTGCAAAGTCTACTTTTTCAATTCAAAGCAATGTTGAATTGAATACTATAAAATATTCTCGAAGTTTGACTATTTATAAGAATGATTGATGTTATAAAAAAATATTATATAATGCATAACTATTTTACCATAGGTGTTAAATATAATTTATAAAATGTTAATTTGTAAACATTATAAGTATTTTTCTTTCTTATATTTTTATCACAATAAGTTATTTAATTAGGGTACTTTGGATTTTTGTCATATGAGCATTTAATTTATTATCTACATGACAGAAAAAGAAATTACAAAAATTAAACAAAAAACCTGTATTTTAACTTAAAATATTTTTTATTCGCAAAGATCTATAATGGTTGAAACCAAAATATTACTTCTAAATCAAAGTCATAGCTGACAAATATTTGAAGTGAAGTCGAAGTTTACAAAGCTTTGCACACCCCTAAAACCTAGCAACATATAAATTAAATATAAAGGGAAAAACTTCTTTTTTAGTAATTACAAATTTTGTAAATATTTTTATTCTTCCTTTTTTCTTCCTTTTTTGATGAATTGAATACTGGGTATGTCACTGAGCGTAACAGAAACAATAGCTTTGGTCACTTTTCATCTCCTAAGGAAATTGCCTGTGTACGGCAAAAGCTATTGTTTAGTGTGTTGTTTTCTCAAAACATGTGAACAATCTAATTTTAAAGCACTAAAATATGTTTCGAATATAATTAAATAATTCTTATACATATTTATATTCATTAAATGAAATGTTTAACTCAAACGAAGTATTTCATCAGGCCTTGAAATAAGTAAGATTATTTTTAAATACGTTTCATGGCATTGTCTTAGTATTTCAAAGTAATTTATTTGATAGATTCTATGTGTTAAAATTTAAACTAAAGCTATACATATTTTACAATTTGTTATGTTCCAGAAATAAAGTTATGTGAAGAAGAAAGTGAAGAAATAAAAGTTCCGCCTGATGAAGAGGAAAAGAAACAGTCTTACCCTGTCAGTAGTTTAGACCTTGATAGATTGTGTAAAGAGGTGAGTTAATCATTTCAAAATAATATTATATCATCATCATAATTAACTGTTTCCAACCTGTGGCCGGGGGGGTTAAGTAAAGTACCTTCATCTGCCTCTTATCTTTCCACCATTCTTCCTCCTTTAATCATGTCCATTCTTATCCTCTCACTTGCACACTTTATGTGAGCTGCACCTTCCAGATTTTGGTCTCCCTTGCAGTCTTTTTCTTACATACTTCATCTATATCATTATCTTTGGTATTCTCTCCTTTTCCATCTTCATTACATGTCCATACCATCTCACCCTTGCTTCCACTACTATCTCACGTACCCCAACATCCTCATTACATGTCCATACCATCTCACCCTTGCTTCCTCTACTATCTCACGTACCCCAACATCCTCATTACATGCCCATACCATCTCACCCTTGCTTCCACTACTATCTCACGTACCCCAACATCCTCATTACATGCCCATACCATCTCACCCTTGCTTCCACTACTATCTCACGTACCCCAACATCCTCATTACATGCCCATACCATCTCACCCTTGCTTCCACTACTATCTCACGTACCCCAACATCCTCATTACACGCCCATACCATCTCACCCTTGCTTCCACTACTATCAAGTAACATTTCCAAAATGTAAACTTGTATTTTAATTATCAATAAAAAATTGTGCAATGTGTATAGCTCATTTTGATGCCCTGTTGTTTGGCGTGACATAAATAGGCCTATCTGTTTCAATTTAATTTAGTTATTCATATTGGGTATCTTAATATTTGTAAGGGAGAAGGAAATGGCTATTCCCTATAATACAAAAAAAACCAAAGAAAGAGGTGTCAAAGTCTGAGTGACTTTCAGTGAAATTGGAGCCCTTCTTAAAAGAGGAAGTTGTGTTGCACGTTTCATTCTCCTTCCTAATAAGTTTTGATATAACGAAGCCTGGGTTGGGGGATTGGGTGGAAACGATCAATTTTCTTCAAGAAGCAGCCATTACCTCTTTGTCCATTGTCAGTAATGTAAAGTTTAAATTTCATTCTTCTTTTCATTGTAAAAGCCATACTTTGTTTGTTCCCTTTTATGTCTCTCACTATCCTTCCTGTCCCTTCTTCCAAATAAAACCAAATATATGATTTTTTTTTTTTTGATCATTATTTTCTGAATTCTGGTTGATTTTGAAAAGAAAAACATTTAAGGATCATTATTGTTAATCTATTAAGCTTTAGTTGTTGATATGTTGTATTGAAAACTCTTATCTATTCAGTAACTAAATGCAGCTATGAATTAGTACTACCTATCTACCTTGGTAATTATGCTGGCTAGAGCGTTAGGTTCACAATAGGCTGGATCACCAGTGACAAGGAGATCAAGGTTCTACCCTCGTCCGAGCACATAGTTGGTAAATCCTCTTTTTATGTTAATCTGTGTGAACTTTCACTAAAGTAAACTTCTCCATCCCTTCCGCTTAGATTAAGTTGATAATAACTTAATTTAGTTGCATCCATAACTGTTTCCAGTGGCCTGGGGAATTTTTTTTTTATTCAAGCCATATATTTTCCACTACCGGCTTGCTAGGCCTGCCATGGCTTCATATACCTTATGATCTAACTTGAGATTAGGACAGGCGCAACATCCAGCCCCCAGCCATAAATTTATTACTGTGAAAGGATAAACCCATATGTTCATCACTCTTATTATTATTAGCACTGCATCTTACTACCCGTTCAGGTTATACGCACTTACGCTAATGTGTAATGGTAGGGTGCTTGTGAAATGAAATGGAGGACCTACAGCTTAACGTGGAATCCGGACCACGGTGGAGGCCCGGCATTCCCCACATTCACAAGATGTCTTGTCAAAGGTGAAGGAAGGGTTTGGTAATCAGATAAATCTTTGCCACGACCGAGTTTATCACTGTTAAATTTTCAGCCATTCCGGGAATCAATCCAGAGACCCTTAGTTCAGTAAGCACACACGCTACTGTATCAACTGAGCTAAGGTGTCAGAATAATAACTTAATTATTGAAAGGCAATTAAATAAAAGGGTTCAAGTAATGTGCCAATATCTATGTTTTTATTTTTAGTAACAAAATAATTGATTGTTTTTTTTAAAATTGAAATTGCTTCTCCTTTATTTTTTTGTAAAAATATGTTAATCCTATCAATTTGATTTGTTAGGTTTGGCCGGCCCTGGCGGTTATAGGTGGTGTAGACCGTGGCCTACGCGTAGGGGGTCAATGTTTACACAAGCCAACTGGCCGCAAGGCTGTGGTGTTAGGAACACTGAAACAAGGACTGTCCACTATCAAGGTGCAGTGGGATGACTTGGAGGCCAGCATTAGGTAACCGTCGCTCGTCAACTCCCCACTATTGATTGGAAACATTATTTGTGCTTCCTCATAATAGTTAGGACTCTTTGATAGTTTTAATTGATTCCTTTAGGTCTTGTGTTTGGTTTCACACCTTAGAGATCTTGGTTTGATCCCATGTGGTGACTAAAAGAATTTAGTATGTATCACTTTTCATATTAAGGGACTTTAAAAATATATAAAAATATTATTTTTTTGCAGCCAGCATTGATAACATTATTGCTACATAATTAGTGTGATTTTATATTTATTGATAATATATATCAAAAGTTACAGCTCCAAATCACGTGAATTGTCGTATGAATACCTGAAAGAAGGACTAGTTTCTTATTTTAAGCTGTCAGATAGACCTTTTATATTAAAATTGAACTGTATGTATGGGTTTTGACTAAATTCTGAAACAACCTTCTCTCATTTTAAATAACCATATAAAAACCAAATGACGGAGGGTATATTTGCTATATACATTGAGTAAACTCTTTTAAGTAAATTAATATTAATTGATAACAATAGTTAATAAATTTCTTAGTGACAGTTTTTGCATTGTAAATTTGATTATGGCTTCTTTTTTTTAAAAATTTTTAGCGACTGCCTCTTGAGCACCCTGGAGCCCACCGAACTGTTGATTTTTAACTCTGACAAGTTGTCTGGAGTCACGGCAGAGATGTTTGTCAATATGACCAGACTGAGTGGTCTCACCGGAGAGGTAAAATAACGCATGCTACACACATAATCTTGGGATTTATTTCTTAGCACTGCATATTTCTGCCCATTTGGGTTATATGCATATTATGCACTAATTATGTTAATGTGTTAGAAATGATGAAGGCTAAATTTTGATGAAGCTTATCCCTATTTGTGTGAAACAAGAGAGTGGAATATTATTTGGTAAAAAACACCCACCTGGATTTGAACCTCGATCACCATGTAATTGGCATTTCACTTTATTGTTAGATATATGAATTAGATTGTGCCCCCACCAAAATTCTTAGTCAATATTTTTATGCTTTAGAAAAATGACACTTTAGTTAGTATATTAAAGTTAAGGTGAGTCAACATACTACTAATACGCCAAATATGTTGAAGCCTAACTAATCTACACCTACTATAAAACCTTCAAACAATTAATCTTAATATTGGAATAATCAGTGTGTTAATGGTGAATAATAATGCCTTTTGATAGTGTTATGTTTCAAAGAAAATATTCTTTTAACATTCAATGTAAGCCTACTATCCCCACTCTTGGCCTACATTATAATATAGGCCTATTTAAAGTTAGATTATATGAAACACACACAACAACATTTTGAGATTATTATATTGGACTAATGAGATGGCAAGTTTAAATCAGGTAACACAAATAAATAAATAAATTACAAAACCTAGAAAACATAACCTTATAACGCAAACCAAAGGACAAGTAAAATGTCTGCGCAACTTGACGTCTACTAGGAAAATATTTGCGCCTGCAAGGACTTTGCTTTCTCAAAGTGGTCGGCCATAATAACTTTTGACGCCAAGTCTAGTGTTTCTCTGCTAACAGTCGCAAATTTGTTTTGCATTGCGGTCATAATAGTCCTGCTGGCATGGCCGAAGAATTTATCATTTGTGAAATATGGGTTTCCCCTTTCACAGAGATGAATTAACAGCTGGGGGCTGGATGTAAATCATAGGACAAACTTAGTAAATAGGCCCTAGACCATTAATTCTAAATTTAACCGAATGAATGAATGTTATTAAGAATGCATTATATAGCAAAAAGTTCTACCATTTAATTATTATTTTTACTTTCTACTGCAGAATCCAAGCCTAAACCTCTTTTTTTTCAATCAAGAGACAGGCAACAACAGAATCTAAGTGACCATGACCTACCTCTAGCCATGCTGCCATAGTCTGGTCTGTGTTTTACTCTATTCTGCTGATAATTGTCGTCGTCGTCCACTGGCCGAGACTGTTTGTAACAAAAGCCTCTCCACTGCCTCCTTTCCTCCCACCCTATCTCTCCCTCCACCTTGGCCCAAGGACTGATGTGGCCCGAAAATTACATAACAATGTGTTTTGTTGTGTTTTAATTGTGCATTTTGAGGCCTCGCCCTTCTATCCTCCTTTAAATGTTTAATTTAAAATAGCCGTTGGGCACCATTTTTCCATTATTTCTACTTTCTATTACTCTCTTGATTTCCTATTTTCTCATATGTTCATAATTTTTTACAAGATTCAGATTCAAATTTGAAGGTAAAATGAATATTTAGATCTCTAAAATAGTTTGATAATTTGAAAAATCTATAAGCTGGTAACATTTATTCTATTATAATTTTAATCAACATTCATTTGTGATAAATTAATTTTAGGGGGTCTAGTTGTAAGGTTTATTCAAGAATGTTGCGCAAAATCACAAATTTGCAGCATAGTAAATAAAAAATGTATTTCTTTTTAATGTTGAATATCCTTAAGGATTTGAAGGGCCTATCCCTGTTTGTTCTTGATAAGTTGTATGCTGTGTCCTCAGTTTGAGTTTCCGGTGTGTGGGCTGACAATCCCAGAGCTCGAAGAAGTGAATCCTTTCAAACTTGGTCAACAAGAACTCAAGAGGAGACACTCATCCTTCATACCAGACTCAAACCTCTCGGCGGATCAAGACCAAGCCAACCGCACTGTCGAGTCCCTCACCAATGAAATGGTTAGTTGGATCTTAGTACCTCAGGTTTGGATGAAACTAAAGGGATTTGATCAAATAGGAGAACTGGTGCAAGATTACTATCATTATGTTCAGCATTTACAGAGTTAAAGTCACTTTCAGAAAAAACTATCTTGATAGTTACAAAATTTACTAAAACACTAAATATTTTATTCAAGCAACACGTCTTACCAACCGTTCGGATTATATGCGTGTGCAATATTTATGTTAATTTGTTAGAGATGAGTAAGGTTGAATTTGGAAGAAGTGTACCAGAATTTGTATGGAGAGAGATAGTGGAAAACCACCCTCATTACACCCAACCAAAATTTTAACCCCAACCTCCCTGTCATCACCATTATAATCAATTGCTGTTGTGACTCCTTAGACTATATGACCACCGAAAGAAGTAACAATATATTAGTATATTCAGAAAAGATGGATCGAATTATATAGCTATCAAATCCCAATCTTGCACTTTCTTTTGAATTTCAGGTCCAAATTCAAATCCTTGAATCTTTACAAATTTACAATATGTTTTAAAGGGAACATGTTCAAAATTGAATTTTAAAAAGTTGTTAGAGATTTAGTGCCCCTGACATAATGAAAATTTGTTTGTCGTATATATTACTCCATAAACAACAATGAGAACATTTAAAAAAATACAATTTGGTCCTTCTTTGTCACATTGTTACCCTCTCAACTACACAAGTTTATATAATACCCTTTAACCACTTGCTTAAAATTTGTCAAGTTCTTCATAATTGTGTTCGAAATACTTTTATGAGATTTCTATGAATACTATATACAAACTGTCATTGTTTCTGTTTTACAAATCAACAAGGAAACTTTTGTTTTTATAATCCATTTAAATATTGCCGTGTAGATTACTAAAAAAATATGATTTGACTTTGAAAGTGCATGTGCCTTTAGCAAATTTTGAAATTAACACGATCTTGGTGATAGTAATTTCACACATAAATTGTTTCTTCATGTAATATGTGTAAAATGACCAATTTTTTGTAGATTTTATTTAACTATTTTCTTTTTTAAATCAAACATCCAAGATTTTATCTAAATTAATAGCAATTTTTGTTTGTAAGTACTCACTATTTGCGTACTTAAAAAAAAATAAAGAAAATAAGGCAAACTTGTTCGAAAACTCAAAACAATAAAAATATATTTCATTTCTTGAAGTAATTTCAGTTCACTTTTATTTGATATTTAAATCTAATATAATCACTAGACTTGAAATAGCAGAGAAGGCTTTGAATTTTTTGGGTTTCTCACACCCCTAGAATCTGGAATTGTAACTGTTGATAGAAATAATCCAGCTCAATTAGCAGATACGCTACCAACTGAGATAAGGTGCTGCGACTTTTTATTTATATACACAATCTTACACCTTATCCTTCCATGTTTTGTTGGGGCTTTTTTCCCCAAAAATACACTTTTTTTAAAAATAACATTTTCTATTTTAATAACAATAAAAAAATTCCCTAAATTTGTATCAGCAATTTTTTGCTAGCGTAATATATGAATGTAATCTTTTCTAAAAATAAAACTAAGAAAACTCTTAAATTTTTTAAATACATACGCAAAAAAACAAGATGAAAATACAATCCTTTATTAACAAAAATTGATAGTCATATTTCTAACTAGTTACAATAGTGTATTTCAATGTCCTTTAAGGTCTAAACCTCCGCCAAATTACCACATATCAATTCATAAAACGGTTCTCTTTAATTGTAATTGAATGTTATATTTTGTGTCCGTTCAATTTGTTTCAGGTAAACAGTATTATGGGAGAAGTAACACGCAGGGGCTCGGTGGAAAGACTCGGGTCAGTGGAAGGTGAAAGCAAGGCAAAGGAGATTGCTGAAGAGACCACAAAGGACAATACAGTAGCAAGGTGACTGTGGACAATCACTTCATTTCTTCGATTCAATACTATATTTACTTCATGATTTCCTATAAAGCAAACTGTTCTTTCTAGGGCTAGGCTGGTCATTTGTTGCAGATCAGGTTGAGCTTCGATTCCGATCATTTGGGGTTTTTTTTCAATTTCACAAATATATTATATGTATGAAAAAAGTGCATTGAGCAAAAACATTTAGTAATGAATAAAATGATACAGTATTAGAAAAAAAAGTAGAACACAAATAAAAGAAAAGACACTAACACAAATTTACACACACTTCAATATTTCGATGCTATTAAAGCACCTTCCTCAGGAAGTAGTAGTAATTAGACTGATATAGACATATATATATTATGCAGTAATGACACTTTATATTTTTAAATTTTTTTAAATAGAAACTTAATTTTACTAAGCATAAGAAATAAGTTACTAGAAAGAGAGCTGAAAACAAATAAAATGAATAAACACATCATAAATTAATACAATGAAATGAGTGATACAGTTAACACTTTACATTGCTACCACTGCAAAAATAAGAGAATTAGGGACGAACTGATTGACACCACCGCATAATCGTCTCTTTTTTATACCTAACTATTGGGAGGGGGGCGGTGAAAGTGTGACCATTATGTGAAGCTTTTTTTTTTAATATATTTTTCTTAATACTGTATTGACTCTAATATAATTTGATGTTTTTCTGCTAAAACTAGCCTTTCAAAAATTTTTCTTCTTGAATTATATGCGCTGCCTAACATTTTTCCTGGAAAAAATGGCAGATTCCAAGGTATATTTTGTGTAGCATGCTGGGACTGTACTAGCCTGTCCAGTGTGCTTGTTTGAGTGCGTTCAAGTATTACGTAGGCACCTAACGAGGGGAGGGGGTTCAAGCTTTGCTTATTTTTGTTGACAAGGACGGAGGTAGTTTAGAACAGTGCTTACATAAGACAGAGAAAGATGAGCAAAATTGAGGGAGGGCACATTGAGTGGTTAAACGAGGAAGACATGGAGAAACCTTTAGAAGTAAGCCAAAGCTTGAATGACCTAGCCCCTCTTCCCTCAAATATAAATATAATAATTGAAAGTGTTGATACATGAATTCCAGGACCTTGGTCATCTGATTAAATAGAGTTTAGGCCTTAGGGTGTTTAAAAAAAATATATTATTCATATACTTGCTAATAATATTTGTTTATATTTTTAGTTAAAAGTTAGTTAAAATTTTAAACTTTTATAATGACATAACTTGTTTTAATTTTACCTGTTCAATAAATTTAAATTCATTATATACCAGTGTTAATTGTCAATTGTTTCATAATGCTAGTTTACACCTCTTTGTTAATAATTATCAGAAATTTATAAATTGCATTAATTCTTAATTTTGTCATCATCATGTTTTACTACTTGTTCAGGCTATAGGCAAAATTGCTTAAAAAAAAGAATGGTTATTCATGTGAACAAATTAAAAAAATTTGGCAAATGTAAGCAAGAGGGGGAGGGGGTCAGACATTTTCTTATTTTTGCTTACAAGAGCGGAGAGTGATTAAATTGGTCAAAAATGTACTTAGAGGGAGCTACTAGTAGCAAATAAGTATAGTCAACTCAAGGTCAATATGAAGAGAGGTTTTCTCTCCTCCCCCTCTTCATTCCTTTAGTGCAGTTGCTCTGGCTGGTACAGTGTGGACCAGTTTAGTGTGAAATTTTACAAACCAAGATTGAAAAACAGGGTGTGACCATTATGCAGTGGCAACCATTAATCGATGAAATGGGGTAAATAGCACAATCAATTATTTTCATTGATCTTTTTACCTGTGTAGCCTGTTGGTCAGAAAGAGATGACTGTTGATTTTTAAGCTGAGTGGCAGACATCATGGTCCCTTGTACTTAGGATAAAGAAGGTATTTGTCAGAACGGAAAGCAAAAGGGGAGAATAGGGGTTGTTTACTGGCTAGGGAGAAAAATATATTTGAAAGGACAGTTTGTGGGGACATATAGTAATACATGATGGCTTATGAGTGAGAGAGATAATGCTAGAAGATAGATTTCAAGGTCAACACTTTGTGAGCAACAGACAATAGAAAGGGTTAATGAATTAATGGATAAAACACTTTTTATTAAATTACAATGACAAGTATGTTTGTTTCTAATTAGGCCTAACATAACTATCCTTTAAGACTGACTTCCTCCACTATCACTTATTTTACCTCATTGTGCAGTGATTCTACTCTTTCTTACCGTACCTTGATTAACTTAATTATAAATTTTGTGTTTTTTGGTGATTTTGTTACAAAATACTCTCCCAATTCTTTTTTTTTATCAATAACTTAAAACTGTTATTTCAAGTCAAGGTTTTTATAATTGTATCTGAGAAACTTTCCTGTGCTTTTTACGAATCTCTTGTCTCCTAAATACCAAAGATTCAAGGAATGTACCTCAAAAAGGGATAAGAAAGAGATTCTCCTTAAAGAGGTATTTTATATTTTCATGATTCTGATGTTCATTTATAAAGTGGTCAGTCCAAACAAGTGTGTCTATTCCATTATTCCTTCAAATTATTGTTTATTCAAAGTGAAATAAGGAGAACCGACTATACAAAAGTGTTTGTGAAATTGTATTTGCAGCTGTATAATAAATAGTATTTGGTGTGGTTCTTAATCTTTGCAGGGCCGCCACTCACAAGCTATTGGAATGTGAGGTTCAATGTTTGCAACTAGCGTTCTTGCAGTTGGCATCCTTGAAGTCCCTGGCAACTTTACTCAGCTGCGGGAAGTACGCAGAGCTCTTGCTTGTTCCTAGCATGGCCCCCTTTAAGAAAACGGACAGCGAAGACGAGGAAAAGGTAAGAACTACTTAATAAGCTTCGCTAGAACTAAACCTTTATCAAGTGATCAAATAAAACTGATTGTTTTTATTAGTGTTGGGTGGAATCTATTACTTTACAAATTCAATTCTAAAGTTAAAATATGTACTCTTTTTGTTTTACTTTTCTCCAATATTTCTTTAGTGAATACTGAATAAAGATAATAAATATCAAAACATTTAATACTGTCAAGACAAGCTGATTACTATACTTTGATACGTTTAACACTTTATAATTATCAAAGAAGGTAGTGCTATTCGATTAAGTATGTATTAAAGCTAAAGCTTGAGGGATGAATGATTATAATTACGAAGAACAGCTGTAACTGAGTTATATTCTAATACAGTGAAAAATAACACCTGGAAATGGGAATCGAACCTGAGACCTTTGACTTAGCACACCACTGCTCTACTACTAAGATATCTAGGGATCGTCCCATGCGCAGGGTCATTCTTCACTCATAGCTTAAGGCATAGTCTGTGATGGACGTGTGGATATCGTCATCTATATAAAAGCGATCATTTAAGATCAATAGCTATCAGATAACATAGCCACCTTCGACTCGGGAATAAGTTATTATGGTTTATTTAAGGATTTTTTAGTTGTTAAATTGTTTTATGTTTAAGACAAACCAAACTAACCTTAATCTAGCTAAATATAATAAACTCAATAAGGACATATAAATAGATAAAATGTAATAAATGATATTAAGTCGAGCATTTTCAGTACTGTAAACAAAACTCAGTATTTGAGATATTTCTCTAGCGAAGCTGCTTTGGTTGTTCCTGTTGCAGGACAAGGAGCTTGACATGGATACTCCTAAGGAGGAAGATCTTGAAAGGTTCAAGGAGGGAGGAGAGGACGTGATTGAGGATGGCTTACTCAGGGAGGCTCTCAAACACCTCATGAGGTGAGGACAATTACTTAGGGTGTGCAAAGCTTTTAACTTCGACTTGGCTTTGAAACAAATATCAGCTTTGACTCTGTTCCGAAAAAAAAAAGATTCCGACAATTATGAATCTTTGTAAATAAAAACATTGACAGTTACATACTCGATTGATGGTCAATTACTCTCATTCTTTACTAGTATATAAATTATAGCTCAATAATAATATGGACAATCTGAAGTAATTGAACTTTAAATTGTGATAGCAGCTTGTAATATCTGAATAAAATTAAACATTACAAACATTTGTTCAATCAACCATTTTATAAATAATTTAGTGCATAAAGTTATACAAACACATTTTTTTTCAAGCAGAAAACAGCTAAAAATTTATCTTAACTTTAATTCAGCTTTTATTCCATTTGGATTTAAAAAGTGGATTTTGCACACCCATAAAAATTACAATTTATTTAGCCTCTATAAAACTTGCTACGTTGCTCAAGTAAAAATGTCTGGCTCACTAAATTTTTGTCTAACAAAACTTTTACTTTTAAGTGTTATGTTATTTATTAATTTTAATAACACTTTATTGAAAATATACCATTGAATTTTTTTTTAATTAAAACTTTATATACCTAAGTTTTTTTCTCTGAAAACGATATATTTAACTTTAAAATTATAAGATATTTTCAAAATTAACAAATTTTAATAAAATCGTGGCTCGACTTTTCAAACTGGGTGTGAATTTTTGTTTTTTACACATTATTTTGATATTTACATGGTGTATTTTAATTGGGGTCAAATATTCTAGGGGCGTATTCCCATGGACCAGGCATTAAGAAAAGATTAAACTTGGGGCCACCAAACGCTTTGTTTTGGAGTTATTAAAGTTTTTACCCCAAAGATATATCGGTAATGAATACATTGACTACCAGATTCGAATCCAATAGATTTTTGTCTCTTGGGACATTTAAATTTAATTGCTTACACAACTTTTTTGCCTGATGTTGAGTTTTTAAGAGAGTGTATCATATCTGGATGTGAGCAAATTCACAAACCAAAGGTGTATCCAACGAAGTAAGACAAAGCATTGGACAAAGGCTCAGAGACTGCATCCAAGCAGGACAACATTTTTTTTTTGTAACAACATTTTTGTCTTGTGTTTTAGTTTGTTTCTGGTAAACTTTGCCTTGATTAATTGAATTAGTTCTTTTGTTGATTACTTATAGATTTAAAAATAAATCTCCTCTTATCTTATAAACTAATAAGAGTTTACACACCTATGTTTATATACACTTTTCCTACTGTTTCGTGAATCGGAATATGCCTCTAAAATATCTGCCATTCTAAGGGTGTGCGAAGACCACTTTTTTTCAATTTGAAGTGAACTCGAATCGAATATATGAAATATTCGCAAGCCGAATCAAAGTTTAAAAAAATAATACTATATTGTGTTTATTTATACAATTTAATGCACTAAGATTACTTGGAAAATATTTTATTGCACCAGTGTTTGTGATATTTAGTGTTAATCTGACAAATTAAGCAAGCTACTATCACAATTTACAATTACATTACTTCAGTTTTTTTTCCATATGAATACTAATTTGTAATGTATAAAATAGCTCAGAATGGCTATTATTGAACATAAATTGACTATTTTATCTGTAAATATTTTTATTGGCAAAGCTTTGAAGCTGGAATTGGTTTCGAAGCGAAGTTGAATCTGATATTTGTTTTGAAGCCAAGTCGAAGCTTCGCACACCTCTATTTGACACTAATATATAAGAATACAGTATAATTTTGTTTTCACTGTGTTGCTAAGTTTCATACTCTTTACAAATGGAATAAAATATTTTTCAAAAACAAAAAAACCCTCCTCCAAGATTTATAGTCACGTCAATACATTGGCGAATGCCATGAGATTAACTGAGCAGGGTGATGGTGCTAAAACAACCTTTTTTCTACTAAGTGTAAAATTTATTTAAATGGTATTATAAACAATCATATTTAATAGGGTTGGGCCGATATGCCCTTTTGCAGATATTGCCGGTAACCGATGCCGATTTAGTTGTTTTTTATAATCAATATAATATTTCTCACTTAAATGGAAAGATAACTAAACAACTATTTACAACAGCGGCAAATTTGTACTTCGACATTATGCTTGAACATGCTCTAAAAACTGATTTCAGGGAGCGCTCAGTGAGCGATCGATCGAGCGGATCTTGGAGCGCTCGGTAGTTGGCAAGTAGCCAACGTCACGCACCATAATATGATGTATTTTTAATTTTGTATAAATCCACAACAAATAAAATCATACTGTCTCACTTAATATTGCTTTTGATAGTGTTTAACTTTGTTACTTGAGGAAATCTTTATCTTTAATATATTTATCAAGTATTTAATAATTTGAAATAAGCCTTAAGGTAAATAAGATTGAATGGTTTATTTTGTTTAGAATAATGGTTTTGCTGTTAAATAAAATGCCCAATGCAAAATTAAAGAATGTGTGTTTAGATTCAAGAGACTGTATTTAAATATTTTTGTATGAACTATGAATTATAATTTCATTACTTGAGGATTTAAAATATATCTATAGATTTTTAATTATCAGCGTAAAATATCTCATGATAAAAAACCAATTGTCCCTGGCCGATTGTGCCAATATTAGCCGTTAAATCTGATTGGTTATCGGCATCAACCCAGACCTAATATTATTAAACATTGAGCAAAAGATGAACTTTGGGACATACTTTTTTTTTTAATTACATGTAGGCCTTGCCCCATTATCCTCCTTTAAGTGATTTTAACTCAGCTATTCAATTCCATTTTTTTCTTTTTAAAATAAACAGCTGAACATTTTATTAATTATTATAATATCAGTTTAGAAGGAAACTACAATTCTATCTTTTATTCCAGGTGTATGGTTGACAAGAGCGTGGAAGCTTGTAAGCTCCGCTCGCTAGCAAGTGTGGGGGAGATGGAAAGAGTTCACATGGTACTGCACTCAACGTGCACTCGAGCAAAGGCTGAGGAAGGTTTTCACATCTCTGAGACAGAGACCAAGATACGCAGTCTGACCAACACTAGAGATAGTGTCGCTAGTATACAGGAGTCTCACCAGGTGATCACCATTTTCACCATCATCATCGTCCCAATTTTAGAACAGATTTGTTACATATTCCATTAAGCTTGGCGCCATTTCCATTCCTCATATCTCACTAGGACCAGCCCAACCCAATGTTTTGTAACCCTTTCTTTCTTAAAAAAATCGTTTGATGTTGATATTTTTTAAAGCCATATTGATGCTCATGAAGACTAAGACATTATTTGGTCTGACTTGAGGGTGTGGGGGTTATTTCATGGTCAAATGTACTGAAAGTGGTTTTTCCTAAATGATTTCGCTCACTCCTGCAATAAAAATACGTGTACACTTACTCTCAAATCCTACCTTACTCATCAGTTTAAATATGCAGCTGGCGGTCTAGGGGTAAGGTGTCAGACTTCTATGCTGGCGTCCGGGGTTCAATCCTCGGTCCCGGCAAAGATTTAGCTGATTACCAAACCCTTCCTTCACCTCTGACAAGACATCTTGTGAATGTGAGGAATGCTAGGTATCCATCGTGGTTCGGATTCCACGTTAAACTGTGGGTCCTCCATTTCATCTCACAATCACCCTACCATTACACATTAGCGTAAGTGCATATAACCCGAACGGGTAGTAAGACGCAGTGCTAATAATAATAATAATAATAATAATAATAATAAATATGCATCTTGTCCAGAAGATTAGAAGAAACAGGGCAAAACACACTTTCGATTCAGTCAGTCAGGATTTAACTTTGTCGTAACAAGCCAAGAGACCAATGCACAGCTTCCACAGCCAACTCGGTCGCTCACACTCTTATTTATGTTTCTTTTTGGTTGTGTTCCAGGACTGTAGCACCAGCAGCGTGCACCATGCTCCTCACAACTTGGTGCACCACGCCCCATCTTTGTCTCGCATAGTCCGCCGCTCTTCGCCCCTGGTTCCCCCCACCTCGCTGCCTCTCACAGTTGCCATGTGCAGCTTCTCTGAGTTCACTTCCCCTCAGTCGACGCCATCCTCCAACAAACCCACGCCTCAGAGTGCACCCTTACTGCGCGCGTCACACCGCCTGCGCTCCCCTTCCCCTCCTCCCCCGCCCATAGCAGCCCCCCTCATGGAGATGGGGTTCTCCCTCAAGCACGTGCAGAAAGCCATAAATGCCACTGGTATGTAAGCTCCTAATGGTTTATAAAATAGACTTTGTAACTGATGATATTTACTCTTTTTTTTTTGCATATTCATTAAAAATCCACCATTTTACAAATCTGAATCTACAATTTACCTTTGAATCCCGAATATGAATCTTGGAAAAAATTATGAAAATAATTGGAAATATAAATATAAAAGGATAATAGCAAATACAAGTAACATTCTTTCTTATAATCCATTCACTATAACAGTCACACCTTCATTTAAGTGTTAAATTACTGTTCTGAGTTCTGGTTGTTAAGTTAATCTTAAAATAATTATTGGTGTACTGATATAACCAGTCGGTTCATAAATTGACTTTAAATATTTTGAATAAATAAATAAATAAACGTTTCTGAGGCTCCAATAAGCAATAATAGAGCTCTAAAACAAATTTCGCCTGGAAAATTGAAAATAATTTTAAAAACATCTTGTTATTATTCGTGTCTTGAATTTGAAATCTTTTTTAATCCTAGAATCTCATATATCCTCAAGGATTAGAGGATCCCATCCCTATTAGAAACATTATTGTCGAAATGGGTTTGTCGAATCTTCAACTCTTTAAAATCTTTAAACATTAAAGATTCAATAGTCATTATTTTATTATTGGTAAACATATTTATATTGTTATACTTTAGTGAGTATTCTAATTTACTGATAACTAAATTAAAAAAAGAAAGAATATAAATATGTTGAACCAGTATCCGACAACCCTACTATAATGTAACGTGATGTGTAATTTAATATATTACATTTTAATACTGATTAAAATATTCGGTACACATTAAAAAAAAGAGCGCTAAGTCAGGTTTGTTGTTTAAAATCTATTGAGACTTATGTTTTAAATTTCTTAAAAATAAATTTAAGGCCCATGACCCAGTAAAGTGCAAGTCTAAAACTTATTTTAGTGCATGGTAGGTGGCAGGGTAACACCCCTTCTAAGATAATGTATCAATATTTATTAGTTGTTACATTTTCTTATTTTCTGTTATGAAACCGGTAGTTTTCTATAGAGGAAGTGTGTATATAAAAAGTATAACTTAATCAACATGCTTCTATATAATTTTTTTTAGCACTGCGTCTTACTACCCGTTCAGGTACTAATTAATCTAATGGATCTAAGTACTAATTAATCTAATGGATTAGGAATTGGGAAGGTTGAATTTAGAGGAAGTGACCCCTAATTTGCGTGGAGGGAGAGTGAGAAATCATTTAGGAAAAACCACCCCCCCAGTTCACCCGATCAAGATTTGAACCTCGATCTCCCCGTCCTCGGCAGTTGAGCTCAACACGACTAGCGTGTTAGCTAACTATGCCACCGAGGCAGGTAACATACTTCTATTCTTGAATATAACCGTTTGTTACCATGGCTCTGCATTTCCATGCCAAATGAAAAGGACCAATTGCCTTAACAAATTATAATTAAAAAAATATGTTTTTGAAACTCTGCTTAGTTGAATTTTCTTAGAACTCTAAAGGAGTTTTAATCAAAGTATATATTATACAGTAGAATCTTTTTAATTCAAACTAATTGAAACTAAAGCTTGGTCAGATTAGCGAAATTCGGTTGAAGTATGAGAATAAGGGCGTGTCTGCAGGGAGACCTTGTGGTTTGTGGTTACATTCTTGCACTTATATAAAACTTACATTAAATTAACTAATGTAAAGCATATACTGCAATTTTAGATTTACAGTACATCTTATTACTTTACTGTAATTTTAAGTAGAACACATTGTGTTAACTACAACATGTAAATATTAAACATTTATTATCATTGTTTCTCACAAATAATATAACCATTATTTTGAGGTTTTTAACGTGTACGTTCTGAACTGACTGATTATATCAGTACATGAATTATCATCTAACTCTAGAACAGAGACAACATCCAGCCCCCGCTGTCACTTCATCACTGTGAAAGGGGGAGACCTACAGTTTACTAATAATACATTTTTGGCCATTCCGCGATTAGAGCCTGAGGCCAACAGTTCAATAGACAAACATACTACCAACTAAGCTAAAGTGTCAGATTTCTCACAATTCATTTTAAACTTGGAGTTTGTTTTCAATTAGCTCAAAATTTATTTTTACATATTTTCCAAAAATTGTTTTGGATTATCTTATTATATTTGGAAGAAGGTATAGGAAAGGTGGATAGAAACATATAAAAGGGGGACGAACACAATATGACTCTTACAATGAAACAAACAACACAGTTCTCACTTTACACTGCTGCCAATGGACAAAGAGGTAATGGTTGCCCCTTAAAGAAAATTGATTGTCACCGCTCAATCCCCCGACCCAGGTTTCATTATATCGGAACTCATCAGGGAGGATTATCTGAAATTTTGAACCATCATTGTACGGATTAATGGCGTTTTACTGTGAGCTATTAATCCTTCCCCCGTTACCTTTTTTTCTCTTCCACTTCCTTATATTAACTCTTCTATAACTGCCTCTAAAATTAAACTTTGGTCTTGGGCTACATATTTGTGAGATGCAGTGAGTACAGTTGAGAACCCATCAATAAATGTTGAAACATATTGAGTTTATTAAAGTGATTTGTTGAAAGGCAACCTTGTGAATAGTTGATGTTGTCTCATCTGGAGGTTTATGTGTGGGTTCACCAGGAAGTACAGGTGACATGTCCGCTCACACCATCAACCAACTTGCCACCTGGATGATAGAGCATCCTTGCATCGACTTGGAGCACCCAGAAGATGCGGATGATGAGGAAGATGCGATGGGACCGTTCTGTGGAGAACATGTGAGTCATGCATCTAAATTGTTTTTCAAAAAATTCACAAATATTAGTACTGGTCCTATTACTCCAAAATAAAAATATGATTAACACAATAAAGTTGCTTATTTCATATTGATTCTTTTAAGGGGAAGTCCAATTTAGATCACCATCATCATCATCCATTCATCTCTTACTCACACATTCTGTTGTGGTGATTATAAACTATTTCATTCCTCAACGTGAACATATTCGTTAAATATTATGGATGTGCCATTTCTACTTTTTTCAATTCAAAGTGAACTCGAATTACATATATGAAATATTCTCGAAGGCGAATCAAAGTTTGAATATTCATTTTTGGTTGATTTACACTTGAAATAAAAAAAAATAATATTATTGTTATTTATAAACTTTATTCACAATTGTTTATAATATTTCATGTTATTCTGACAAATTAAGTTATTATTAAAACATGCAATTCAATTGATTCAAATTTTTTTAAATATGAATATTAATTTGTAATGTACAAAACAGCTCAGAATGGCTATAATTGAACATAAATGGAGTATTTTAGCTTTCATTATTTTTATTGGCAAAGCTTCAAAGCTGATGTTTGTTTTGAAGCCAAGTCGAAATTTCGAAGCTTCTCACGCTCCTAAGTATGATCCAATTATGCAACTATATATTATACAATTTGGTTTTTTAAAGGAATTATTTGGGGAAAAAGTTCAACTTGCTCTCTGATTGATATGATAATATTTCCCGGTAATAAGAATCTACTTTACCTCTCACAAGAATTGTTACTAAAAGTATATGAATGTATAATAATACAGTGTAGAAGCCGTACAATAATGTAAAGTGATAGTGAAGGAAGCCAACCTGAAAGGATAATTTGGTTAGGCCTGGATATAAACAAAAACACACTTCTCTCTTCATTTCTTCTCTTATCAAACTATAGCACATTTCCAAGCCAATAGGCACTAATTCATTTTACTAAAACTATATAAATATATTTTAGGCACATTTTGGGATTTCCAATGGCCTAAAACACTTAATTTTTTTCTTCTTTACTTTGATTTGATTCAGGTTATCAAATAGAATAATATAAAAACAGGGTGTCTACCATCCGGGAAATCCAGGGAAAACAGGAATTAGCCGGGAATTTGAAGTGGTCAGGAAAAAACGGGAATAAGTCGGGAATTTGGTAAATTACAAAAAATATCCGGGAAAATGTTGTTTTACTCAAAATATGAAGTATATTAATCATTAAATCAATAAATTACAATGTGATTCAAACTCTTTTTTTAACTGTTTAATATATTTTATAACTTTTCTAATTGCTAGTAGACTTTGTTAATACAAATAAAAAAACTGTTTGTTTAAATTTTTAAACTTATTATTATTCATAATGCTTAGAAAAAACTGTAAAAGGGGGTGGAGGGTGGTAAAAGAGCGTGACACATTTTTGAGTCGGAAATTTTAGGAAATTATCAGATAAAATGTCGTGAATTCCATTGGTCAAGTTGAGTAGACACAATGTAAAAGTCAAGTCTTTATTGATATTATCGAAGCTTCACAGACCTTGACTTACACAACAAGGCGAGTAAAATGTGTTGTTTGGAGAGGAAATAAGAGTTGAGAAAACTTACTTGTTATGAGTAGTTATGGAATGTCAACTGTGCTGTTAGCTCTGTGCGTCCCCGCCTTTGCTGAGCTCGTGGCGTCGCCTGTTGACCAGTGAAGCAGTAGGCTACTCATCTGATATGGAAGCTTGTTTCAGCACAAGGCGAAGTTCTGTGTCGCGCCGAAGAGTATGCTCTGACATACGCACTTACCTCTGTGACAGACAAGGTATATGGCAATTAAAAATCTACTATTCACTATCTTTGGTTACTATCTTATATAACACCAACTCATTAACTTATCATGATAATTTCCCTGGAGAAATATTCAAGACAAAAGCCTTTGCAAAGCCTGTCATGAATCAACCTTGGCCAACTAGGTCAGATTGAGGCGTGCTGATAGCTTATCTAAATCCTTTCGTCACATTGACCGGCAATTTGGTAATTTAGAAGTGCACGCCAGAAGGGAGCAAAATTAAAAACTACATTTAGAGATGTCAAGATTAGTGTTTTTATTTATTCTGATGTTGACCTCGATGAACTTGGGGTAAAGTGTTAGTCTCATAACCCGATGTTATAACCCAATGTTTGTGTGTTAAAAACCAACCGGGGTTAACAGATTATTCTTGAGCTATAAGTAAAGCCGTCAACACCATGTTGATTGTGGCATGTAAAAGAACCCTTGAAGTTGTGTGAAAATACATTTCCCGTAAAAATTGGTAGGCCCTTTCGCTCTCGCTCATAGACATTCTCGTGTGCTGGTACATTCAGTCAGTTTAGAAAGTGCACACTAAATACCTCGAATAAATGAATAAATATTGATTCTGATTCTTAAATTATAACCTTAATCCTTAAATTCTATACCTCAACAACATCAACAATTTTAATCTATTTCCAATCACCCAACCTTTTGTTAAAAATGTCCTATTCGACCTATTGTGATTTAATTACAAAAATACAACTGAAAAGTTTAAATATTAATATAAATGCCTTACCAAAAGGGTCATTTTGGATTTGTGGGTGTTCACAATAGTCATGTGAGCCATAATGTAGATTACAGCAATACCTTGACTTTTGCTGCTTTGAGCTTTATTCCCTCACTCTTTTATTACATTTTGTCGCTACCATGCACCATCCTGTTTCTTTGGTCGTTCGGTCTTTGAAGATAAGTCATTCGGTTAGCACTGTTTTTACAAGCTGTCTGCATTGAATCGCTCTTATTTGTGGCTAAAGATATTAGTACTAATTATTTTTGTGATTAAAATAACTAAACTATTCATAATGTGTTTGCAAGCTCAAAAAAAAGGCTAGACTTTGATTTTCGTCATTGATCTGGTCCCTAACCTGTCCAAAAAGTGACGTATGGCATGGCTTTATATTTACAATTTACCAATATTAAAATTAAATGTTACAAATATATATATATATATATATATTAACAAGTTTTTGTTTAGATCCGAGAACTTTCCTTTTATTGCGACTTGACAGCTGAAAATTGTGATAACACAATTGATTCTATATTATTTCCATAATATTAAAAATCTAGTTTGATGTCCTTAAGAATATTTTACAAAAAAATAAAAGTTTAAAAAATGCTCTATTAATAATTTCTTCTTTGTTGCGTGGTGTTGCAATTTTTGCTGAGACCACACATAATAACATTTGAACAAAATGTATGGTTCTTGTCAAATATGTAAATCGATGGCCCCAAAGCAAACATTTGTTATTTCAGCTCAAGACCGCGAGCGTCAGCATGTAAGGGGAGAGGCCCAACCTTTGTACAGACCATCATCACGGGACGCGGTAGAGGTCCAGGAAACCGACAGTCTTATAGGAGTTGGGGCTACTGGGGCTGTAAGTTTTTTTTTATATTGTTCATTGCATTGATATTGAGTCGTTTGTTTTTTTGTTTAAAAGTAGATGGTCTCGCCTGTACAGAAATGGTTGAAAAATTGTTTCATGTGGAAAAAGCCACCTATGGCTGACTAAAGCTAGTGTTTAAGTGTGTTTTTGCTGTGTGCCTTATTTTTTGATTGATTTTTTTAAATTTATACTGTCACCACTAAGGCTATTAATAATTTAATCTAACACTATGGATTGGGAGGATAATTTAGAGGAAATGCAGGCACATTAGTGTAAAGAGGGTATGATAAAACATTTATAAATAACATGTGGAAAACCACCTCTAGTGTACCAGGCTGAGCTTTGAACCCGGACCTCCCCGTGACCAGCAATGCAGTATATTGCAAGTCCACTGCCTTAGCGCACATAAATACCAATGCAAGTCTGTTATTTCTGCTATTTCTTCTCCAACATTACACAAACAAGTGTGGTAACTATCCTTAATCGAGCTGTAACATAATAATGATATTGATCAAGGTCTATATGTTGATGATACTTCTTTTTTAATGTTGGTATATCAAAGACAAATTCTCATGTTCTCACTCTGTTTACCTTGAAAGTTAGTTCATCCTCAGTGGTCTTGCGTGAAAGTGTTAACCTAAGAACCCGATGATAGTGGGTTTAAAAATTCGTAGCACAACTTCCTTCTGATGGTAAGTAAAGTCGGTGGTCCCATGTCAAGTGTGGCATAAACCCTTGAAGGTATGTGAAAATACCTTTACTGGCAAAATCGATAGGCCCTTTCGCTCTCGCTCATAGAAATTCTTGTGTTCTTTTATAATGAGTCAGCTCAGACACAAATAGATTAAAAATTCGAAAAGTAGCACATTTAACTTGACATGTTACACAGAATTCAGCTTATAAGCTAGGGCCGTACTCTATTCATTTGGGGTAAAATTGATACCATTCAGGGTAGACAAAGTACATGATTCTTTGGTTGAAAAATTTATGGTCATAAGTAATTTTTGGCCAGTTTGGATTTTTAGGCTATATTTGCTTGCTTTGCATATTTGTTTAGTCATTTACAGCCAATTATGTCTGGTATCATATATACAATTTTTTTAATAATTATGATTTAGGTACCGATACCTGCTTTGGTGGCCGCATGGTCTAACACTCTAATCTCGTGTTGGGACTAGATTGCTAAAGACAGGGATACTGGGGCTCGATCCCGGTCAGGTGCACTTAGGTTTTTTTTAATTCACTCTACCTTCACACAGATGCATTGTGCTTGCAATGCAGGTGCATTTAATCTAAACTAAGCCTTCCTATTCCCTAACCCGTTAGTGTAATTAGCACATAGACATATAACCTGAACAGATAGTAAGACGTGATACTAAAAAAATATTATTTATGTTGTGTAAATGTATTTACAATCAAATACAAGATTTCCTCAAATGATTTTTCCACGCTCTTTACTTGTGTGGATGAAAAAAATCACATCCCTTGTGAGTCATTACAACTAAGCAGGAAATAGTTTGTGTTCAGGGGGGAGGGAAGGGTGAATTAGCTATTGATTCTGAAGTGGGTATTCGTAAATTAACGCAATGTTAATCAGAATACAAAAGTTTTATATATTTTAGTATGTTATCATTTTGAGTTTTCGTTTGTAATATTTTGTAATTGTTTTATAATCTTAAGGTCATCAAAATCTGGGCCCTGATGATGATAAATAAACAACAGCAATTCTATAAAATCCATTTCAATTCACCTACACACGTATATATTGACATTAATATTGTTCCTTGTTGGTGTTCTCAGTTTCCGGCTGGCTTGGAGTCGCATGTTTGTGCTCTGTGTGGTATCTTCTCGCATTGTTTGCCGGCCCATTACTTGTCTCTACACTCGGGCTGTGGCAAGTTGTGGGGTGCAGGTTTCTGCGGCACCATCATAAGTAAGTGAATTGTTGGCGTTGTTGTTGACATGCCCTTTGGTATTTAAAATACATTTTATTGGTTGCTGAACAATAGTGACTAAAGTAATTACAGTTTTAAGGTTGCTTAAAGTGGTATGCTTCTCACTATCATCAACTGTTTCCTAATGTTTCCTTTACTTTCTTCTAATCTTCTACTCTCCCTTGAACAAGTGCTGTTATCTGTTCCTCCTATCTCTTCCTTAAGGCCAGTTTCATAGTCAAATTTAGTACGCCTCAAGTGCGGCGCTACACTAAATACAAGACGACACCTACCTAAACTTGAATGGAATGGGCCGTTTTCGCATATGAAACTGGCCCATTCCATTCTGGTTTAGGTAGGTGTCGGCATGTACTTAGTGTAGCGCCGCACTTGAGGCGTACTAAATTTGACTATGAAACTGGCCTTTAGTCTCCTTTAGTATTGTTCCCAACATACTTTATATTCCTCAATATCCTTGGGATTATTTCTATCTTATTCCCATTATCATCACATGAACATTGCCTGCTTCATCTAGTATCTCATGTACTCCTCAATTTTTCCCTGAACCTCTTTCTCCTCGTGACAGCTAACATGCTCTTCACAAACTTCATCCTCGTGCTCTCCACTTTCCTGATCTCTCTTACATCCAATGTCCATTTTCCTGCTGAAAATGTGATTGTGGGTACAAAGTATCAGTGTCGTACGCCGAGAAAATGTTTAGGAATGCTCTTCTCGAAAAGTTTCAGATCAGTTGGGGATCTAAAACCATCAACCACCACTGGCTAAGAAGGTTAAAGGAAATATTTGAACACGGGTGCATCTACAGCAGTGGTTTTCAAACATTTACGAATTACCCTTGCCTCTATGATATCTTATGTAGGAAAAAAAGACTGCAAGGGAGGCCAAGAAAGGGATGGGATTAGCAGATAACAGAGAGTATGCAAGTGAGAGGAGAATAATTGAAGAAATTAAAGGAGGAAGAGTGGTGGAAAAATAAAGGAAGATGGAGGCATTTTGCTAAACCTACCTGGCCACGGGCTGGAAACAGTTGTTTATAATGATGATGATGATGATTTATATAAAATCACAAACACATTACAGTCAATAATGTATGATGTATACAATCATGGACTTAAAAAACAAAACTATAAGAACATGGTTAAAACTCCATAAATCCTTTAAAAAAAACGGTCTACTTTAGTTAAAAGTAGCCCAGGTCAGTTTCTTATTCAAGTCATATATTTTCCACTTCTGGCTAACTAGGCCTGTTGTAGTGTCATATGCCCTATAATTGAACTTAAGACTAGGACAGGTACAACATCCAGTCCCCAGCCGTCAACTAATCAATGTGAAAGGTTAAACCCATATTTTCATAAATGATCAATTTTCGGCTATGCTGGGAATCGAACCCAGGACTCTTAGTTTATTAGGCAGGCACACTACCAACTGAGCAAAGGTGTCGAACTATCTAGCTATATATATATATATATATAAACATACACATATATATATATATGTATATATATGTATATAACATGTATATATATATATATATATATATNTATATATATATATATATATATATATATATATATATACATGTTTTTTATTCAAAATTTAAATATAATTATCATTATATATAAATTTTTCACAGACAACATTGAATTTAAAAAATAATCCCTATAATTTAGTATGGTTATGTCGCGCAGAACATCATACCCATAGAATATGTCACTCCAAAGTACATCCCATACAGCACTTCCTTACACTTCAAGGACACTTCTCTCCTTCACAGCAGGTGCTTTATGCTTATGTTGATAAGTGGGATTTATTTTTTGTAAAACTATTTTTTCTTAATACTGGCTATGTTTCATAAACTTTAACTGATGGGCAAACGGGCTAGTGCATTGATCTGATCAGATTTTCCTCCGTACAAATGTGAATACAATCAATACATTTCTTCTAAACTATACCATCCTCATCCCTTTTCTATTAATATAGCTATGCAGATAGCCCGGACAAACAGTCAGATGTGATAAACATAAATAAAGTCATGGATAACTGGGTAAGGACTAAGGAGGGATAATTTTAAGGATTTGAACCAGTCTTTGACTAAAGCAAAACTGGGGATCTATTTAGTGAAAATACTCCATATAATGCAGCCAGTTGGTATCAAACCGAGTTTTGCTGGACTAGAGGCAAACTCACTCCCCGAATAGCATCTCGGTATTGAGATATCCTGGGTTGAGCTATGTAAGAATTAACTGGGCAGTGAAAGGTCAATTCCTTAAAATAAATTAATGGAAATATAGTTTAAACTTTGTGTAGCTTAGGTGCCTTTCTTTGACCCTGGAGCCCAGAGTTATCCTACAACTGTTTCAATAGGGGTGTTTTTTGTTTGTTTTCTTTGGTTTTTTATTTTTTTTACATAATGTGTCTTCTCTTAGACTCTTTGTGAATGCTTGGATATAAATAAAATGCCTTAGATTTGTTCATTTTTCTTTGCAGACTTTAACTACTTCATGTGTCAAGACTGTCAAACCAAGTACGCTAAAAGTGGCGAATCCAAGATCCCGGGCATAGTCCCCAGTAATCATGCGCAGCTACTCGCTCCAGACCTTGTGGCCCCCTCGACAGTCAACGATGAAGGTAATCTGGCTTCCTTCCTGGTACCAAAAAACGCTTTGTACTTTACTGCAGGTTGTTTTCATCACCTTAACTTGGCAAGAAAAAAACTTTTGTTTTCGGCCTTCAGTCCTTTTGAATGTGTTGTGTATGAGCTTCGGATACAACCCACTTAGGTGGCTGGATGGTCTAGCTACTCTTACAATAGGCTATAGAATGCTGATGACAGGGAGATCATGGGTCAAACCTTGTCAGATGTACTTAGGGCTGTTTTTATTAAATGGTTTTCCAATTAATCTCTATACAAATGTGGGTACACTTCCTCACTTCACCTTCTCTCACCCTTAATCCATTAGCGTAATTAGTACATAATCATATACCCGAATGGCTAGTAAGATACACTGCTAAAAAAAAAGGTTTGAATAAAAATGAATTTTAAATATAACACCTTTAGAAATCATATTTTAATTAAATCCAACAATTCAGGGTTAATACGCAGTTGGAAAACAAATAAACGCTGATGAATCAAATAACCAAGCTATTATATTTGTTTGTTAGTTACAGTTGTAGCTGTGTCTAAATAAAATATTCTCTAAATTGAAAATGAAAAATGATACCTAGGGCCAGTTTCATAGTCAAATTTAGTACGCCTCAAGTGCGGCGCTACACTAAATACAAGACGACACTTACCTAAACCAGAATGGAATGGGCCGTTCTTTCATAGGAAACTGGCCCATTCCATTCGAGTTTAGGTAGGTGTCGTCTTGTACTTAGTGTAGCGCCGCACTTGAGGCGTACTAAATTTGACTATGAAACTGGCCCCTAGACACAGAATTGAAAGTGGGCTGGGATCTTTGGATTAGTATGCCAATGCACTACCACTGACTGAGCTACCAGGAGTCATCCCAATCTCTAATCAGATTTTTTTATGTATACTTGAATCTTGTTGTAGGATTCAAAGATATAACAGTGCCTAAAGCAACAGACGATAACTCTTTTATATTAAAACTAAATATAACCGGAAATGAAGGCCCATTGCCTGCCTTGACAGCAGGGCTTCACTAAGCGTTGATGGTCTGTTGTACAGAAGTTGACATGCTGTACCTGACCGGTAGCAACGGTCTGGATGGGAACATGATGGATGTGATGACCTTACAGACGAAGGGGGGTAGTAACCCCACAGTTGACATCATGATGCTTGGAGAACCTGACCCTCTGGGTGCTACTTCTGTCCCTAGCATCACCATGGAGACCCACAATCAAGGTAGGACATCGCTTTGAAAAAAAATTATGGCTTCAAAAATTACCAAGCTCTGTCATTAAATTTATTGACAGCTCAAATACTCCATTTATGGTCAGTTATTTTCATTCTAAGCTGTTTTATGTCAAAGTTTACTTGGAAAATATATGAAGTAATTGAATTGTAAGTTGTGTTATTAGCTAGTTGTTTAGGAATAAAATTAAATATTACAAACAATTCTTGAATAAAACATTTTCCAATTTGATTGCACAGAGTTTTATAAATAATGACAATATACTATTTTTTAAATCATAAAACAAATAACAAAAAATATTCAAACTTCTATTCAGCTTCTAATCTGTGCTTTAAAAAAACATAACTTCTAACCTGAAAAAAAAAGCTCATTCCACCTTATGAATTGATCCTTCAAAATGTGTCAACATATTTTAACTAGAGTAATGATAAACTTGCAGTGAAAAAACATACCCCTCCACCCTCTTTTTTTTTAATTTTTTTCTTTTTACCAATTTTATGACACCTTCAAATTTCCCCGAGAAAATTGTATCTCAAACTTTAGTATGCATGCCTCCAGGGGGTTATTCGATATTTTTAGTGGGTACATAATCTATTTATGAGTTTTACCTAGAGATGGGAAATTCGGTTCCTCGATATATATTGATTCTTAAGTGTATTGAGAGCTCGAGAATTGAGAAAATACCTCGATTCTTGATGCCTCGATTACTAAAAATATGTGCAAATGATTGTGAATGCTTTACTAAGAGATTAATGAGAATCAAATATTAAAGACGTTGCATTTTTTTGTTAATTATTCCTTATATTTATATAGTAAAACTTATAAAAGCATTGATTGGATTTGAAAATCTAAAAATTGATGTTTTGCTTCAATATCTAAACATATTTACCATGGTAGCATAATGTATTCAAGAAAAAACACAAATAAACCTTCATATTAACAGATACCAACCCTGTGTTAAGAAATATTACAATTGCTTTGCAAATTTACTGACACAAATTAAATAATAATAATAATTATGATGATGATGATGATAATAAAGGTAAAGTTTATTTCAAATCTCTAGTTTTACTCATTATGAAATAGCCTAATAAATAACATGTTTGCCTACTAAGTTAAAGGGGTTTAATTCCAGTTATGGCAGAAAAACACATCTTAGGTGAAATGTGAGTTTTCCCTGTCATGATGATGAGTTACTGGCCGGGTGCTGTGTCTGTTATATATTTTAGATAGTTTATAAGATTTGTGTCGATATAATTTGATTCACTGACCTAGGATATTTAAGCATAGCCAGTCTTATAACTCTCTCAATACTAACCTAATCATTTTTAACAGGGGCTAGTAAGCCGACAGGTAAACAAAAGCCTCTTGGGGAGCAGGCCGCGATTCTAGCGTCCTCCCAGGACCGTATCACTGCGCTACAGAGAGTCACAGAGGCCGCACGCATACTTGTCTCGCGGTCTGTTGTCATGAGCGCGCTCTCCCTTCTCTCTGTTAGGTGAGACACATACCTTTGCTCTTACATTTAGTTCGTTTTAATGAAGCCTTTGTGAGTATTCAAGGGAAATTAATCTGAATCTGTATTTTTATAATATTTAAGGAAAACCTCTTTTCCCTTTTTGAGGTATTTTTTTATACAGTCATCCAAATATAACAAATCTTAATATTGATATTTATTTTCGTATAATATATATGAAATAAAGTGCATGGAGCAAAAACAATTTGTGATAAATAAAATGATAGAATATTAGTAATCACTTTGATACTTCGATGCTATTATAATATTATATTATATATAAGTTGATGTTGAAAAACAGAAATTAAGAAATCATCTCTTTTGGACAAGCAGTCTAAACCTATTGTACTTAGTACTTCCTGGAAGTGAAAACTGATAATCTGGTGGTTGGTTCAACAGCTTATAATAGCAAGAAAAGGAAGATGGAGGGTGGCAAAATGCAAACTTTAAATTCTTTCACTCAAGTTTAAATTAAAAAGTAGCTCAGTGAATGTGTTTCTTATGTACAGTGCGTAGGTGATTATTTTTGTTTGTTAGTAAGTGGTTTAAATAATATTATTATTGATGGGTTACGTTAAAGAAAACTCATTTCAGATTTTTTTTATTGTGAGTGTGTTGGTGAGAGATTAAGATGCAAATTAGAGGGATGCACTATTCTTATTAAGGTGTGCTATAATATTTTTTTTATATAACAATACTTTTGATCCAGAGTGTTATTTCCAAAGTGATTCTCCACGCTCCTTCCATGCAAATGCGGGTACACTCCATTTAAATAGAAAAATATAACCTTCCTTATTCATTAAAAAACCATTATTGACATTAGTACATTGATGTAGCCCAAATTGATAGAAAGACGCTGTTCTAGGTAATTTAAAATAATTTAAAAACCAGAACACTCTTAAGAGCCGAAAAGAACCAGAACCTTTATTTTGCTCTAACCTGAACCAAAACCGAAACCCTTAAAATGTGTTGTTTAAAAAACAGAAACTGGAACTAGAACTGATTAAAATTTTGGTTCGACTCCCTGACTTTAAGTAATAAAAATTAAATGTAAGTTTTAGTTTAAATATTAAAAAGTGTCGACACCCTCAGCTAACTAGAAAAGAAATAAGGATTTATTGATCATTTTCATACTTTAACAGTGTATGGCAGTGGTTTCTAACCTGATAGTCACGGCGTGTTTAAGTTGGGGTCGCAATGCTTTTTGAGGATATAGTTTTATATATTTTTATTTTTGTGATTACAATTATTACTGTAGGCCTGTGTATAATTGAAAAAGAAAGCAGGTAAAATCATTTAAAAAAAATATTAGTGGACTTCTCATCCAACTCTGTCAGTTTGCTTGCCGAGTCAATTTACTGGAGCCATCTCATGTCTGATCCAACTCTGTCAGTGTTCCTAAATCACGCTCGTTTGGTTTGTCGGTTACGAGAAAGTTAGGTTTCGTATCCCAACTGGATGTACTGGCGATGATTATTCCTAAACACTTTCCTCCTCTACCTTCAAGCAAATGAGCTAAGTGTACGCTTCCTCTAAATTTTACCTATCCCACAAGTGTAACTACATGCTGATAGACTGAACAGGTAGTAAGAAACAGTAAAAAAAAAAACCCAATTCTAAATTCTAGTAAGTTATCAAGGGGTCATGATGCTCTCAAAGATAAAATTAGGGGTCAAACCCTGCAAAAGGTTGGAAACCACTGGTGTATGGATACATTAAAAAGTGTACTTGTTTCTATTGAGGCTTACTCTATTAATCTTCTAAGGGAACTCATTCATATATTAAAATAAATATTTCATTGTTGCTCAACTGAGCGGGGAAGCAGATTGTCAAGCGAACAGCTCTAGACACATCAATTGAGCTACAGAGTTGTTGGCTCTCACTAAAACTCTTCTGATGTTTCCAGTGGAGCATCTTGCAACCTCCCCGCCGGTCTGCGGGCCATCGGTTTGTCCGACACACGCAAGGTTGTCTGCCTGATGAGTTTAACCGCTGGTGGCCGTGTCGAGCTCACCCCTGACTTTCAACTTCTGGGTGAGACAGGACCCCCGGTGCAGCTTGCAAGCGGCTTTGCTCAACTTGCAAGCAACCTCCCCCCTTCCACTGCCACTTGCCTGGGGTACCTGAGTCAGGCGATGGCCGCCCTCGCTCAGAACGATGCCGAGGCCTCGAACATGGTGGTACACATGTGCACCAAGGTACTAGACACAAAGCTAGAGATTGATTTATGTGATGTCTCCGATTTTGTTATGTTTAAATTTTAATGTATCAAAACTGAATATTATTAATATTTAAAATGTGATTGTTATTATTATTATTATTATTATTATTACTGTCAATGTTTGTAATAATGTGTTTCCCATAGGAACTGAAGCATGCAGCTTTCAGTGTGTCCTCTAAGACTAACTCGGATAGTTCAAGTTTTGCTGTTACACAAGCCCTGGTGGGGCTCCTGGCCTCTTACGGTGGGACCTCTCTTACCGAGAACCTGAAAGGTAGACGGCGCCAGAAACTTATGAATATACTCTCTTTCAAGATTCTAGATTTTTAATAAGTGTAGTGAAATAAATAATAACAAGTAAATTAATCAGGATTAAGTAACGAGAGAAAATGCCATTTTATTAAAGGAAAAATAATTAATATTAAGTGTCTTACCTAAATCTTGTGACATCATTATTTTTCAATCACTTAAAATATTACTTCAATTTGGATAACACAATCATTGGTAACAGTGCACCTTTTTTTAAAAAAATTAAGGTTTGGTCAAATGCACTATTTTATGAAATCGAATCTTCATTGAACTTATAAATATTGATTTCGAATCCAAATCTTGGAAAAAATTATGAACCTCAGAGTAAATAGAAATATAGTGGAATAGTAAAAGATAGACTTAGTAAATAAATGTTTAAAAAAGGAGTCTTATAATCCATTCCTACAACCTATTAATTGTTAAATTAATGGTTTGGGTACTATTTATTGAATTTGTACTATAATGATGTTGGCTTTGAATCATCACTAGGCAGTATTAGAGCTTTAAAACAAATTTAATCTGAAAAATGGAAAAAAGATAATTTTTTTAAGTATATGAGTCTCGAATCCAAAATTTTCTCGAACCTTGAATATCCTCAAAGATTCTAGGGTCCCATTCCCGACCCAATTTAAAAAGTCTAGTCAGAGTGTTTTATTATTATTCATTATTATTACTACTATCATCATCCTTGTAGATGATTGTGACAAGTCTCCTCTGAGCCCTCCAGGGGATGGTAGGAGACCCTTACAGCTCAGTGACGCTCTGGCTGCTTGCGTGATGTCGTACAAATTAGAGCCAGCTCATCGCCAGTGGGCCACTCAACAACTGGTAAGTACTACCTGCAATCAGACAAGCACTCGCTCAAATGCTTTTTTTTATTATCTATTATTAGCACCTAGCGCCGCCACGTTTTACTAACTATTCGGGTTATATGCATGTGTATTAATTATGCTAATAAGATAGGGAGGTCTCGGTGGCGTAGTTAGCTGACACACTAGTCGTGTTGAGCTCAACTGCCGAGGACGGGGAGGTCGAGGTTCGAATCTCGGTCGGATGAACTGGGGTGGTTTTCCACTCTCCCTCCACGCAAATGCGGATTCACTTCCTCTAATTCAACCTTCCCAATTTCTAATCCATTAGGGTAATTAATACTTAAAGTGTATAACCCGAACGAGTAGTAAGATGCGGTGCTAATATTTCTTTTTTTATTTAAGATAGGGAGGAATAATGTTGAATTTAGAGAAGTGTACCCACATTTTCATTGAAAGAGAGAAAGAAAGAGAGAATGTGTGGGGAAAACCATTTTGTAAAACCCACTCTTGATACACCTGACAGATTCAAACGAAATTCCTTTTTTCATCAGCAGTCTAGTCTAACATGAGAGTGATGCCTCGGACCTTGCGGCCACTGAAGCGTGTCTTTCATCTGTTACTCTGATATATTCCCAAACAATACACTTTTATATTACTATTATTTTTCCTCGTTATGTCTTAGTACCTGCAATGCTAATGGGAAAGGTATGAGAGTGGTATTGTTACAGAGGAAATGTACCCTCGTTTGTGTGGAGGGAGGGCGAGAAACCATTTAGGAAAGACAACCCCTGGTACACCAGAATGAGATTCAAACTCTGACTCCTCCGTCACTGGTAATTCGGTTTAATACAAGGGTAACGCAGTAGACTATGTGACCATAAATGCGGATACAACTTAAAATACCTTGCAAATCATCCAGGAGCTAAGCTAAAACAAGATTGATCAAGGACTGGGCTCATTTCTTTGTCAGGTGATTTTTCTTTGTTCGTCCAAAATGTGGCTTCTCATGTCATTTTCAGGAAAATTGTAATTCATTTTCCTTAAAGTTCGCCTTCATCATCCTACACCAATAAGTCTATGCAAAGTTTGTATAGCCTTGATAGGTAGAGACACCAAAATAATGCAAGATCTGTATTTACTAGCACATAAAATTGAATATTAAAATACTTTTTAAGGATCATTGTATTTTACACATGCAAAATAAAACAAGATTGTATCTTTTCTCAAAATTTACTTCTTTGCCTTTTACATGCTAATAATGATCAATTGGGTTGATTTTAATGAGAATTAACTATATAAAAACTATACATATTTTTTAAGTAGCACACATCATGTTATTTCTCCCCCCCTTTTTCTTTTTCTACCTGGAATTGCCAGAAAAAAAAGAGTGCTGACTGAACTATTAAATTTTTTTTCTCTTAATATTACTATAATTTCCCAATGTAGAAAATTTATTTTCCTCATCCAATGACTATTGGTAAAGAAATAAAATATGTGTTTGATTTGGCAGATTAGGAACAAAAGAACAGATTTTAAATTTAAGAATGAAAAATTTAGTCATTTTTCTGTGGATCTATATGCCACTTTATAACACATAATTTTGAAAAGTTTTTTTTAAAATCATCTTTAACTGAAAAAATATTTTTTTTATTTTCAGACTTTTTACATCGAAATCCAACAATTATTTACCACAATTATTATTATTATTATTATTATTACTAGCATCGCGTCTTACTACCCGTTCGGGTTATACGCACTTACGCTAATGTGTAATGGTAGGGTGATTGAGAGATGAAATGGAGGACCTACAGTTTAACGTGGAATCCGAACCACGGTGGAGACCTGGCATTCCTCACATTCACAAGATGTCTTGTCAGAGGTGAAGGAAGGGTTTGGCAATCAGATAAATCTTTGCCGGGACCGAGGATCGAACCCCGGATGCCAGCATAGAGGTCTGACACCTTACCTCTAGACCACAAGGTCACCTTTACCACATTTACCTCTTTAAAAAATATATAAAATATGTAACACAAAAAAAAAATATTAGTGCTTATCCTGTTAGCTAGTCAAGAATCACGATTTGGATTGGATAGAATTGGCGGCCATTTGTAAGTCTAGGTCGGTCATGGCATGCTATCCAAATGTTCTTGTTGAACTATTTTAAATTAATCTAATAAATGTAAAGATTTATTATGCATTTAATTAGAATTAGTTTACATTTCGGTATGATACTAGTTTGGTGACTTGACTTGAAATTTTTTTTGTGTTTGATGTGTTGCCCTACACATTTTCCTCAGAACATCTATCTTGGGAAAGTATTTGTCTTTTTCTTTACTCTGTTAATTTGTTTGCAAATGTGTTTTCTATGATCCAGGTGAAGTGCATAGCAGCTCGGGTGACCGTTCTTCCGGAGCCAATCCTAAACCGGCTTAACCTGGCTGACCTTTCAGGCACACTCCCTGCTTGCAAGATAATTGAGCTTGAAGGTCATGAGAACAAGGTCAGCCTTGCAGCTTGGAACGAGGGAAAAGGAGCCCTTGCCACTTGGTCAGTATTTTGTTGGCTTAGTACAATCAGTCGTGCATTTTATCATCATCATTATCATCAACTGTTTCCATAGTCACTTGGGCTGAAGGCTCAGCCTCTCGGTTCAAAGTCAGTCACACTAACCTGTCTCTGTTTCGGTCCCAGCGGCTATGACGGAACTGTGCGCATCTGGATAAGAGCGAGCTCAACTCAGGAACACACCTTGCTGTTCCACAAATCAGATAATGTGTTTGGCAGCGAGTTGGCTGGGGAATTTGTGAGTCACCTGGACTGGGCCCCTTCTGGCCAGTTGCTGGCCGCAGCCATGGACAACGTCGTCAACATCTGGGAACTCACCCATGCAGGTGATTGATTGCCTTTTAGCAAATCCTACAATTTGTTCACAGTGGGGACCAAAAAACTATAGCTCTCAAACTTTTTATTCCAAATACAAGTTGAATTACAGCCAAAATTTAAAAGATAAACAACAAAACTATCAAATAACTACTAATTAGTTTCTAGTTTTAAAAAAATGATATATTGGTGTGTTAGTCCTGGATATTATTCTATTTGTGTTAAAATGTGGGTGTGACTATTCCTACTATAGAAGACAGAAGAAAGGAAGATGAGGTCTCCTTTGTGCATTGGATTTTTCCCACATTTTTCCTCTTTCCCTAGGTGGGCTTTCCTCATCAAATTTACTCTTAGTAGTTTATTTTTCCTTTTTCTTTAGTTTTATCAATTTCCTTTATCATAAAATTATCTAGCCATTGGGCCACCTCATTTTTAAACAAACTAGGCAGAGGCGAGAGATAACTACTCTTCAAGTTGCTCTGTGTGTATTACCTTGATCTAATACATTTGTACTAATCTCTACTGTTGTTGTCTAGACTCTAGCGGCAGTTCCATACGGGTGAACCACTGTTACATTGAGCCACAGCCCGCCTGGATAACCGTAATCGCGTGGCCGAGGCAGGGAGGGGAGGAGTCCGTTCAACACCTGCTCGTGGGGACCATCACCGGTATGGTCATCATGCTCACTATTTACGCCGAGAACATCCAGCGAGAGGAACTCGTTAACTGCTCACAACCCTATGGTGAGTCCAAGGCGGAGTTATCAGCATCAGCGTATACCTTGATTTTCCTACAAATGAACATTTGGAGCACCTTTTATCAAACACAAATTATAAAAAATTAGTTGTAATATTTTCAAATTACAGTTACCGTTTAAGTGATTCACATGTATGAAATAAAGTGCATGGAGCAAAAACTATTGGTAATAAATAAAATGATAAAATATTAGGAAAATGGTAGAGCACTACTTCCTGAGGAAGATGTTATAATAGCATTAAAGTATTGATGTGTGTGTAAATATGTGTTAGTGTTTTTATTTTTATTTGTGCTCTACTATTTTCCTAATATTCTATCATTTTATTTATTGCCAATCATTTAAGTGATTCAAATTTTTTTCCAGTGAAATATGCTTCTTCTTTTCGGATTCTCCATCTCTTTAAATCTCTGGATCTTTTGCTTCTTTTGCATACTTTACTTGGAAATGGACGAGGCTTAGGCATTTTGTACACATTAAAATTAATCAATATAATTATATTTATGATGGTTTAATTGTAGCCTACACTCCACCTATAATATAAAACTAAACTATGTTAAATAATACTGGTAACAATAAACTGTTCAGCTTTCACACATTATATAGCTAACATCACACATGTAACTAACAGGCAAGAACAGTCCAAAATATCAGATTATTACTACTCGTATGTTTTTGTACCTCAATACTGTTCTCAGCTGATTTTGGAAAGATTGCTAATGATCTTCTTCCCCCTCATCACTTCTCACCCTCCTGCCGCTGTCAATCAAAACACACTACCTGTGTTTGGTTCTCAACGGTATGGCTCAATTTAACTGTATTTATTTCTGTGAAGAATGTGGGGAATGCCAGGTCTCCACCGTGGTTCGGATTCCACGTTAATACTGTAGGTCCTCCATTTCATCTCACAATCACCCTACCATTTACACATTAGCGTAAGTGCATATAACCCGAACGGGTAGTAAGACGTGGTGCTAATAATAATAATAATAATAATAATATTTCTGTGAAAATCACATAGTTTCGGGCAACTTCCTCTCCAGTTTTGAAAATATTATAGTAACGATCGTATGAAAAATGTCAAATGAACCAGTATTTATTGCTAAATAAGGAGAGTTAAATTTAATTTCAAAAAACAAAGTAGTTTTATATTAGGAAATTTGTTTGTAATAAGAATGAGAAATCCTACCGCCGATTCAATTTCATTATTTATAAAATAAATAAAAATTAATATTTTGGAAAATATGGTACAAACCGCGCGTAAAATATATTTACCATATAGTGCTATACTATCCGTACATCCATAAAAAAAATTAAGGTTTTTACTTGGATTACATAATACTTGGAGAAGAATTAGCATTATCAGGTTAAATTAGACATTATAACTATTTAAATAAAAAAAACACATAACGATTTTGCTCTATTATTACTTATTTTAATGATTTTATTATATTAAAAAGGTTTACAACCATATAAATAAGAAAATAAAATAAAATATTATCACTCTTGCACAGCTTTAAACACAGGGATTTAATGTGACTCATGTCATAGTTTGTGAGGAGCATGTTAGCTGTCACTAGAGGAGACAGGGTTAGGAATGAAACTGTCCAATAAAGAGTTGGGGAACAAGGAGTACATGAGATAGTACAGGAGGTAATGGTGAGATGGTATGGGCATGTAATGAGGAGGGTAAAGTAAAGAACACAAAAGAGAACAATTAGAGGTGATGTATGTAGTAAAATGTTTGCAAGGGAGACCAATAAAGAGATGGGAGGAGCAGATAACCAAAAGTGTGCAAGTGAGAAGAGAATAATGGGAAACTATTAAAGGAGAAATACTGGTGGAAGGATAGAGAAAGATGGAGCCATTTTACTAAACTAGCCCGACTACAGCCTAGAAACATTTGATGATGACGATGATGGTGATGATGACAACGATAATGATGATGATGATAGCTCGTCAAAGATTTACCTTTGAGCTATCCAGGATCTATCCCATACTCAGGGCCATTCAGGACTCATAGTTTAAGGCAGAGTTTTAGATGGATAATGTGAAATCCACTTCCCTTGGGCGATTTATGTTGTTAGAAAGAAATTGGCAAAGTTGCTTTCACTTTTTTAAGAAACCGGAAAATGGGTCAGGGAAATTCTTTACTGCTAGTTTTCAATGTAAAGATTGTTAATTCTAAAAAAACTCAATATTTTATTGTACCCTTGTTTTTGAAAGTGAGAACAAATGACACTCCAATACATCCTTCATTGTAACTCATAAATTATGTTAAAAGTTAACATGAAATTTATGTTATGCTTCAAAGTATCAAAATACTGTAAAAATCACTTGGGTATAAAGTATCCCTCGCACCTGCTTGCATTAAATATAACAGCGTGCCCGCTTGTATTAAATATAACATAAATATAACAGTGGGTCCATTTTAGAGTTAACTAATAATTACATACTTCACTACATAATTTTTTTTTTTTTTTNTTTTTTTTTTTTTTTCAATAAACAAGAGTTATATTAAATGTGATGTTTATTTGTTGAAGCCTCTGTGAGTCATATTGAATGGTTCGATGAAGAGAAGGAGTTTGCTGTGGGTTTCACTGATGGCTCAGTGCGGCTGGGTAGGAAGAATCCAAACTTCCAACAACGCACCATTTTGGCTCATATGGTGAGACACATCACGTGATAGCACAAGTCTTGGCTTTGGAATGGGTCAGAGCTCCTACGCGTATCACTGTTAAGGAAAGGTGGATTTGTATGTGTAAATCACCAAGTGCTTAGCCAGTATTGGGACAGGTGCAGTTTCAGATTTCATACAAAGCATGTTCTTTGTTGTTTTTATATACTTTTATATTTTTCTTAACATGAGGTTATTTGTGTTCATGGCTCTGTGAGTTTATCAGGCAGGATATGTTGCATCTGTCATTTTGGATTTTTCAAGTTTGGATGAAATTTTCCATCATTGCAAATATGTAGATCTACTTATAATACAAATCTTTTATTTGAAACATATTTTTATAAAACCAATAACTTTCAAGCTATACAAAAAAAAATTGTTTTTAACTTTCTGAACACCAAATGTAAAGTATTGCCATCATNATCTAACCCAAAATGTTGATGGACGTCGACGTCACATGACCCCCTTAACCCTAAAAAGTGGTATTTGCAATGCCATTTCTCTGTGTGTCTTTTTAACCCCAAAATTAAGAGTAGTTTAATAAAAAGTTTGCGTATAACCCGAACGGGTAGTAAGACGCGGTGCTAATAATAATAATAATAATAATAATAATAAAAAGTTAAAAGAGAAACAATCGATTTTGATTAAAATTCGTATCTAGGTGTTGATTAAGATTATAAATAAATTGTATATTTTCATTTTCCCATGAAAATGATTTTTAGGGTACCTTACAGAAGCGGAAATTTCCGTAGCTCCGCAACTATTTGAGATACTAAATAAATTATCATTGCAAAATTTTAGTACTGTTAAAAATGAAAAACTTTTATTTGAAATATATTTTTTATAAAACCGATAGCTTAGGAGATATTTACAAATATATTAATACAATTTTGTGAGCTCTAGTTGTGAGGAGATACTACTTAACTTTAGACGCAATAATTCTCTAATTCCTAGAGTAAGCAAAAAATTAAGTCTTTCAAGAAGTTGATGTTGTTTTTCCCTTAACATTTTAGAGGAAATTATTGTACCGCACAGGGGTGAATCCAGGATTTTCAAGAGGGGGAGGGTGCTGCTCCCATCAGGATCATGTTGGGGAGGGGGNTGGGAGGCACTTCAAAAAATGTTGACATAAAAATACTTCCAAAATTTGAGAGTAAAGCTTTAATTAATTTTTCAGTGTAACGCTAAACTTGAGATTAACTCGAAATATGTGATTAGTTTTTAAATTTATTATAAGCAAATAATTAGAATATTAACAAATAGTGATTATTAAGTGGGAAATAAATTTAAACAATATAACAATTATTATAAAAATTGTTTTTTTTAGCTATTCAATAAATCAGACAAAATAGATGGAATTATTCAGATTTCGGACAGTCGAACTTTAACTCCACTCTATAGTATAGCTAGTTATTTATGATTCTAAATCGAAATTTTACCACTAACACTTTATGTGTGTCATATTATTCAAAGATTTTGTTTAAAGCACGTTATTAAAAAATAAATTATTTTAAAGATCTTTATTTATTATTAATCATAGAAATATTAATAGTAAAAATGAGAAAATATATTTAAACCTAAATAAGGTTTGTGCAACAATATGACTTAAACAACTTAAATTGGGATAATTTTACTAATGCCAATTTTTGCCACTTTAATACTTAGTGTGGTTGTCTTAAGTATTTATAATAATTACCGTATATTAATCATTTAATAATATTACCAATAACAATTTAAATCTGGTTAGTGAGATAGTAAAGCAGGCACCCCCCATGCCCGCTTCATGGATCCGCCTCTAGTACAGAAATGATCTATCTCTCTCATTTTATACTCAATAATCACCTATTTTACTGGTCAAAATTTATAAAATACAAATTTAGTAGTATTGTAATAACTATAAGATGTGCATCCCCTAATAAAATGCCTAAAATTTTAACCGGAAGTCAAAATTTTAATATGAAGTGTTGACCCATGTGTACCCAATATCGAAATTTTTTATTGGTTCAAATATACAAATGAAGACGTTAATTTTTTTAAATATAGTTATAAAATTAATAACCCTGAGTCAAAAAATGTTTTACGTATGTATAGCGCAATTTGTTCTAGGGTTTGCTAGTGTATATTAAACAATAAAGTGAGAAAGTCCTTGCGAAGTTCTGTACCATTTATTTTAAACTAATATTTTTTTGTAGACACAACAGGCAATCCTTCAACTCATCGTGAGAGGTAAAGCTCCAATTTCACAAACGATATATTTTACAGTCATGCTGGGAATTGAACCCAGGACCCTTAATTCAATAAGCAGCCCCACTACTAACTAAGCTAAGGTGCTGTACTACTAATAGTTATAATTAATATTTGGATTAATTTTCTTATGCCTGTACAAGCTCCTCTCAGACTCCAAAATATAAATCTACCACTTATTGACACTTATTGACTTATTGACCTCACCTCTCATTTAAACTTGAACTCATTTTAATGACCATGTACTCTATCATTTTCGATTTTTGATACTTTACAACATATTAATACATATAATAATTTAAAATACAGAATCATTATGAGCAAATAAAATGGCAACTTTTTTTCTAAATTATTTATTTACTTACGTAATTACTTACTTACTCATTTACTTACTCTATGGCATTAGGAACGCTTACGTTCATTACCTCACTCACAAAAGTACACCACCTATCCCTAATTTTTACTTAAATATTTTAATCTGTATTTTTTTTAATTTATTTTTGTGTAATAGACTTACTACTCATTCACTAATTCACAAATTCATTATTGATTTTTTTTATGCCTTTTAAATTTTTATTATTACTAACAAACATTGAAAAGAGGATATAAGGGCAAGGCCTACACACTTAACAGTTCATAGTTCACAATTATTAAAACACAAAAAATAACCCAATTATATAATTTTCAGGATTAATCAATCCCCTTCTTCAACATAAGAGAGTAAAACACCTACTGGACCCTGGTTTTATGACAGAATCTAAGAGATAATGATCAACCTCTAGCCACATACTGCCATAGTCCAAATTGTGTTTTATTCTCTTCGGCTGAAGAAGTGGGGTGATATACCCTGAAAATGTTATAATTGGGTTATTTTTTGTGTTTTAATTGTGAACTATGAACTTTTAAGTGTGTAGGCCTTGCCCTTATATCCTCTGTTCAATGTTTGTTAGTAGAACTGATAATTGTGAACTTTGAGGCCTATAGTTCTATGGTAAGTGTGAATTAATTGCCCTTTTATCCTCTTTTCAATTTTTAATTTAATACAGCAATTTGGTGCCATTTTTCTTAAATTATTATCAATACTATTGCTATCATTATCACCATCACAATCACTACATAATAATTATTATAGATTGGCGACTCAACCATTTTACACTGAATCTTGGAATAAATTGTGAACACAAGAGGAAATATAATATATTAATGATTATAAAAATAATAATTAAATGTAATATTTTTTGCTAAAATTATATCATTATAACATTCATAAATTCAATGAGTGTTAAATTAATAGTTTGTGGTCTAGTTAAAAATTTTGTCCTGTAACTATAATTGGTTCTTAACCACCAATAAGTAGTATTAGAGCTGTAAAACAAATTTCAATCAAAAATTTTAATCAAAACCAATTTAATTCCTTTTTTTAAATCTCATGTCTGGTATTTCCTTGAATCCTTGGATCTTGAATATTCTCAAGGCTTTGAGGACTACATCCATATTTTCACTATTATATTTTGTCAAATATTATTTATCTAAAGTAGTGTCTCAAGAAGGGAAAAAAGATGATCTTTAAAATATTGCACCATTTTATTTATTTGTGTTGTAGAGTAATCTGTCCGGTCTTCAGTGGGACTATCGGGGTGAGCTGCTGGCGACATGTGGGGACGACTCTCTATGTCACATCTGGCATGAGGAAGCGAGCAATTGGTTGTGCGTCTATACTCTGGTGCTTCCAGAGGAGGCAGTCACAATTGCCTGGTCACCTCTTATTGGTAACTCATCTGGCTACGTTACCTTTTTGCGGCTTTGGTCAAAACTTTTACATAAATTGTTGTTTGGTTTGGTGATAAAGTCCTTGAGCTGGATGTTGTTTTCATTTACTCTGGCTGTTAACTTTTNATTATTTAATATTAAATAGCTTATGTATGTATCTTATATCAAATAATTTTATTGGGGCTTGTTTAAATTTAACTATTGATAGCCCACTTTGGTGGCCGCATGGTCTAACGCACTACTCTAATGTTAAACTAGACTGTCGAAGATGGGAAGATCGGGGTTTATCCTGGTTGGATGCATTGAGGGTGGTTTTCCACTCTCCTTCCATACAAATATGGGTACACTTACTTTTAAATTAAACCTTGCTAATCTCTAACCCATCAGTGTACTTAGTACATAGGAGTATAACCCAAACGGGTAGTAAGACAGTGCTAAAAAAACTATTGATAGATTTTCTATATTTATAAATAGTGAAATGTCTACACAAACCTTTTTTACTTAGCAAGGCCTTTATTTAGAGCTCATCTAAGGCCGCCTGCGCAATTGCAGCCAGGCTAGTGCTGATAGCTGTATTTATTTCAGGAAAAGGCAGTCACCCCCTGCTGATGTGTCTGGGCACTGTTGGAGGTAACATCGCTGTATGGACTCTTCCGGACGCCCCCGGAGAAGAGGGGGGAGGCACAGAGAGGGGCAAGCCCAAGGAAGTGCTTAGACTCAAGGGGCATGGGTACTACCCTCTCACTAGCTTGGCTGTGCACAACTCTGGACTCATGGTGGCGTCAGGTAAATCTTACTAGCTTGGCTGTGCACAGTGTGCATCAGGTAAATATTACTAGCTTGGCTGTGCACGACTCTGGACTCATGGTGGCATCAGGTAAATATTACTAGCTTGGCTGTGCACGACTCTGGACTCATGGTGGGGTCAGGTAAATATTACTAGCTTAGCTGTGCACAACTCTGGACTCATGGTGGCATCAGGTAAATATTACTAGCTTGGCTGTGCACGACTCTGGACCCATGGTGGGGTCAGGTAAGTAATTATTACTATCATTAGTGATTTTTCTTAGTTCTTTACTTTGAACTTTTTCTTTTAATTGGGTGGAACATATTCTGCCTGAAACCAAAATGTGATTGATTTGTTTATTTCAGGCTGTTATAAGGGTGCAACTGGTATAGTGAACATCTGGTCCTTACAAGACGGAGTCTTGCTACAGACAGTGACAGGTAGCGGGGGAGTTCACTCTCTTTCATGGCTTGGAGACTCGGGACTTGTCATCTGCTTCGGGCGCTCCAAGGTAGAGCCAACTAATTACACTCACTCTAAAAACAAACCTAGGGAACCAGGAATGGGACTGACACCGTTGTCAACATGCTCATCAGTACAGGTCACGAGTAAACTATATTAGTTCAACACTTTTGCTCATTGGCAGTTAATATATACTTAGTAGTTAACAGTTATATAAACAGGCAAAACATGATCGGGAGAAAAATAGATTTTTATTTGGAAAACTTGGAAACGTCAGTGAATTTGAATAATTAATTCCTGTTGCCACCTTGTTTTTGGACTAGATTGAATAAAATGTAAATAAATACCTCTTAAACTGTCTCCTAGAATGTCCACGTGGGCCATTATACGTACAAGAAGATGAAGCAAGACCACCTGCTGGCAGCCGCGCGCACCTCTCTGATGCGCCAAGGTGTGCAAGGCTTGCAGCATGCCCCGTGGTTGTGTACACTGCTGCAACATCTTGGTACCCTGCTCCTGGAACAGTACCACTACGAGAAACCCCTGGTGGTGAGTGGTGAGCAGCTGATGCATTCTGAGTTCCTACGTTGTCTCGCCACGCTCGCACTCCTGCTTAGACTGGACAGGGTTCTGTGCTACAAACCGGCGGCGCCCAATCAGCAGCAGAACTTTGATGCAGGTACTACGCTAGCCATACACACGCATTGGTAGTTTCATTTTTTGACCTTGGCTGTAAATTGTTACTTTGAACTTCAGATTTTAGTTACCTTGGTCACATATTCAGGTAGAATACAATCAAGAATAAAAATTTGATGAAGTGAATAGATTCAAAATTGATGGACTTAAAATAAATTCAGGTTTAAATTGATTTACCATAATTTGATTGTTGAATTGATCTTTTAATTGGAACATAAGCGTTATTTTAAAACATAGAAATGGGTTATGAGATGATGCAAAAGCAATTCTTATCCTTTCATTTATGAGTTTAATAAAGAGATTATAAAAATAATAGTGTAAACGTAATATATCATTTTGAATGCAAAGTAAAACTAATATTTAGTAAATACTGCCATGTATTTGATCAATTTTATGAACTTTTCTACAACTCTCATACATTGGAACTATTTGGTTATTTTCAGTTAGTTGACCGATTGGGATTATAAATAAAGTGTTTTCTCATTTTAGTATTATGTTGGCTATGTTTCCAGTACTGGACTGGCAGTGGCTAGGGATGTTTAGTGTTGGAGTTCACACAGCTGGTGCTCTAGTTAACCGGACAGAGTTCCCACCAGAGTTCTGCAGCCCAACCAACGGTACGTACAGAACCAAAAGTACAAAAATCTTTTGTAAATTAAGTATTTATTGCAGAAATGGTAATGGTTAAAACACATTTTCAAAATTTTCAATATTTATAATGGTTCTTTAGTAAATCTTTTTTAGTATACTAACCAATAGGGGTGGCTCGAATCCAATATTTTACGAACTTGAATCTTGGAAAATACAGTGAACCAAAGAGGAAATAGAATAGTACAAAATATAAATAGTCACTAAATGTTGTTGGGTTTGTTATAATAAAATCATTTTAACATTCATGCGTTTAGTTTAGTGTTAAATCAATCGAATGGTTGTTCGGTTTTTCCTATACTTATGTTGGGGTTGAACCACCAATAAGCAATATTAGACGTCAATTTGGCCCTGTGATATAGTGGTCAGTGCACCTGGCTATGAACCTAGGGATGCCGGATTTGATTCCAGACTTGTACCGCGGGTATTTTTCTCTCAAGAGGAATTATCCCAACGATAGCCAGGGTTTGGTAAATTAGGCTAAAGTTAGGTTTAAGACGCCCACTGGCCACTCCCACTGGCCCATTATTATTACATCTCATTACGGGCACGACATGTAGACAACCTCCATAGGTGTACCCTGAGCAAGGCTCTTTGCCATCAAAGCGGCGAATAGTCTACATACAGGCAACTAAGGATGTACGAAGCTTCAACTCGGCCTCGAAACAAATTTCAGCTTTGGCTTCGCTTCGAAAATAATTCTGACTTAGAAGTGTCGTCAATAAAATATTAATAGCTAAAATACTTGATTTATGGTCAATTATTTAAATTTATATATTATATAAAACAATTGAATTGTAAGTTGTAATGCAGTCACTTTATTTATTAGATTGAAATAAAATATTAGTAGCAATAAGTACAATAAAACATTCTCTAACTAATTTCAATTCATAAAGTTTAATAAACACCAATATATTATATTTTTCTAGTGTAAAAAACTAATCAAAAATATTCAAACTTCGATTCAGCTTTGAGAATATTTAATATATTCGATTTTATTTCGCTTCAAATGGAAAAAGTGGACTTTGAAACATGTGTTGGGGGTATCGGGTTCAATCCTCGGTATCAGCGCAGATTTATCCGATTACCAAAACCCTTCCTTTGCCTCTGACAAGATGTGTATTAATCACAACTTTTGAATGTGTGGAATTCCAGGCCTCCACAGTGGTTCAGGTCCCACGTTAAACTGTAGGTCCTCCAGTTCATCTCACAATCACCCTACCATTACAAATTGGTGCAAGTGCGTACAACTCGAATGAGTAATAATACGCGATGCTAATAATAATCAAAAAAATAATAATAACAACAATAAAGTTTGAATATTTTCCTTTAGTTGATTTATACTTGAAAAAATGTTGCATTGCACAATTGTTTTTAATATTTAGTGTTACTCTAACAAATCGAGCTACTATCACAACATGCAATTATATTTCTTCAAATTTTTTTTGTATAAATATTAATTTGTAGTGTACACAACAACTTAGGATGGCTATAATTGAACATTAATCGAGTATTTTAGCCGTTGATATTTTTACTGACAAAGCTTCGAAGCCAGAATTTGTTTCGAAACAAAGTCGAAGCTGATGTTTGTTTCAAAGTCAAGTCAAAGTTTCAAAGGCTTGCACACCCTTACTGTGCTACTTAAATTAATACTCTAACATGTTTTTTCACAGATAATGTATTTTATATTTATATTGGCACCTTTAGTTATTTAACCACAGGATTCGAATATAAACTGCTACTAAACATGGGAACCAAACCCAAGACATTTATTTACAAAATCAAACATTTTTTTGGGGAGATAACTTTGAATATATATTTGACCTATATCTTTGGACAGTGCTGGGCCCTTATTTGTCACAATCTATTTGTTTATTGTTTTATATTTTACTAATACAGAGGAAGAGGGCCAAGGTGTAGCAGCCAATAATAGTGCTTGGAGCTTAAAGGCAGACGAACAAATTATAATGTGGGCCACACAACAACCTCATGATTGGCAGGTTGGCGGAAAGTGTCAGGCCTACCTCTGGGGTAGTGGCGGGCACGGGCAGTTGGCGGAGGCGGGTCAGTGTAACGGTAAAAATCACAATCTTGATTAATAATATTTAATGTATAATTATGAAAGGGTGTTTGTTGCTTTCATTGTATCCGCATAGAGATGGACTGAGTCTACTATTTAACCAATCTGAATTTTGAATCTGAACAAATTTTTTTGTGATTTTAAGAACTTTTACTCACTGTATTTTTAATAACTTTTACTCAGATCATTAAAATGGCTAACAAAACATATTTAAAACTCATTATAGCCTTTTTTTTTTAACTTATGATAACATGTGCAAGCTAAAACAATACCAAATTTTTTACAAAATTGGCTTGAAATTACCAGAAATAAATATCAACTGCACTCTTGCAGTTTTCTTTTTATATTCCAAAACCAATAAAATTCCCAGTCTGGGGGCTAAAATTTCTGCTACCAAAGGCCATTCATTAAGGGAGAAATAAAATGTTTAAATAACTATTGTGACTAAATGCAAATATTTAAAGATAAAGGGTGTGTGAAGTAATTTTTTTCAATTCACAGTGAACTCAAATCAAATATATGGAATATTCTTGAAGCCAAATCGAAGTTAGAATATTTTTTGTTTTTTATGATTGAAAAAATATTATTTTGTGGTTATTATACATGAAACTCAAAAATAAAATAACTTGAAATTGTTTTATTACACAATTGTTTGTAATATTTTGTTTTATATGATAAATTAATTACCATCACAATTTACAAGTCAATTACTTGTTTTTTCCCATTTGAATATTAATTTGTGATGTATACAACATTTTAGAATGGGATTAATTTACCATAAATTTAGTATTTTAGCTCGTCAATAAGTTGATCATAATTGTCAAAGGTGGAATTTTTTTTCGGAACGAAGTCGAAGCGGACATTTATTTCAAAGCCAAATCAAAGTTTTGAAGCTTCACCCACTCATAACCTTAATTTTTCTATACATATATAAAACTTAAATCTTAGTTAATTCATCACTTTTAGTCAAAAAATATGTTTTATGTATTGACCTATTTTGTTTGAATTACTACTTTTTATTTAATGAAATACAATGATTTAATTTATCACAAATCAATCTCTACTTATGAGGGTGCAACTTGGAATAGTTTGGATTGTCAGGGACAAGGAGGTCAAGGTTTAAATCTTGGCTAGGAACCCTGGCGGCTTGTAAGACATTGTAATACTATTGTTGGTATTATCTGGTATGGAATAAGACCTTTAAAATAATATGTAGCCATAAACCGTATCACATGGGAAGTTATTCTAATGAGGTAAATGGAGTTAAATTGGCGGATAGGCTCAATTATAATATGGAGCTGTTTTGGTGGCAGCATGTTCTAAGGCTCTCTTAATAAACTGGATGGCGGATGACAGAGAGATCAAGATTGGAATCCTGGTCTGGTGTAGTGAGCGCTGTATTTCCTCCTAAATGGTTTTTCACTCTCCCTCCATACAAATGTGAATACTTTTCTTCCATATTCAAACTTCCACATCACTAATACATTAACATAATTAGTAGATATGTGAACAATCCCAACACCTTAGCTAAGTCGGTAGCATGTCTCTTTACTGAGCTAAGGGTCCCGGGTTCGACTCTTGGCATGGCCGAAAATGTATCATTGATGGAAATATGGGTTTACCCCTTCACATTGATAAATTAACTGCTGGAGACTGAATGTTGTGTCTGTTCTAGTCTTAAGGTAGATTATAAGGCATATGAAGCTCTGACAGGCCTAGCAAGTCGGTAGTGGTGGCCAAGGCCACAGGCGGGAAACAGTATTGTAAAAAAATGTCAGTAACCCAAATGAGTAGTAAAACGTGGTTCTAAAAAAATGTTATTTATTTTATTTGAATTTCTCTCCTTTGCAGGGCGTAGCTGTCTCATTCCCGTGTTGGCCGAATCTTTCTCGGGCGCACAGCAGATTCTTTGCGGTCAGAACTGCACCTTTGTGATCCAGTCTAATGGAACAGTGCTAGCTTGCGGGGAAGGCAGCTATGGCCGGTTAGGTCAAGGAAACTCGGATGACCTCCATTCTCTCAGTGTCATATCAACTTTGCAAGGTTTGCATTGTTTTAGTTTTAAATAACAAAAGAGCATGATAAATGATCATCTTGATTAATTTATCATTTTCTTTAATTGTACTTGTTTCAATATAACTACCTTAAAAAATGGGAGATTTGTATTTTTATTTTCGGCATAGTTAAAATAACATATTCATCATGTCAAGTAGTTTTTTGTAAGAGATAAAAATACTTGTGCTCTCCTTAAATATTTGTAAATCATTTCACAATACACCACATGTTTTAAAAAGAGAAATTTAAATTATATAAAATTGACAAGTAAAAATTGTGTGAACCACATAAATAGTCGGTAATGTCTGGTCCATCACAGGTTTTGTGATAATTGCCATGGCCACATCCTGTGGGTCTGATGGTCATAGTCTGGCTCTAGCGGAGAGCGGGGAGGTGTTCTCGTGGGGTGATGGGGATTATGGAAAACTGGGACATGGGAATAGCGACCGACAACGCAGGCCTCGGCAGATTGAAGCTCTTCAGAGTGAAGAAGTCGTACAGGTAAAAAAATATTAGAGTTAGGCCAATAGCCACTATTTTATTAATCTAAATCTCAAAACTGTATCTTCATTTTAAATTTGAATTTGAATATTGGAAAAAATAATTAACATATGTTAGTTTTATTTATGAAAGAACAATAAACAATTAAAGAACAAAGAGCACATGCTCGCCACTCGGAGATATAGACCGGAACT
>CABFVX010001454.1:93233-164847 GCA_902151425.1 Timema shepardi | reverse complement strand
ACTCGGAGACAAACTTCTGGTGCCGTCACAAGCAACTGGCACCCACGGAGAGGGGTGCAGGGAGGGAGATCGCACCTGACTAACTAGTGCATGACACGTTACTTCACTTGGCTACGTCGGGTGGGAGTCTTCCACGTTTCTCCCGTGCACCGCATCTTACCACCCATCCGGGTAGGGATGAGGAAGGTGGGAATGATATGAATCAAGTGACAGCCTTCCCGTTACTGGTTACTGCCGCCTTTGAACACGTATCCACGTGCAGCTTCTAAAATCCTCTATACCCGCCTCAGAGGTCACATAGCTTAAGGCGTTACTCTCTCAATATACTGGACTTCCGGTGTCTAGGAGATTGGGGATCGATCCCGGTCGGGTGTACTGAGAATGGTTTTCTCTACATGGTTTTCTACTCTCCCTCCACGCAAATGTGAGTGCACTTCCTATCAATTTAAATTACCCAATCCCCTAACACATTTGAGTGATGAATACATAGGCGTATAACCCAAATGGATAGTAATACGTGGTGCTAAAATAAATCCATCATATGGTTTTCTTTGTAATTGAGGAGGGGTAGGGTGTAAGGTAGAGTAACTAATATTTAACTAACCCGCATTGGCGTGGGAAAGTAGCGAGGAAACCATTTAGGAAAATCCACGTCCGTACTGCTAGCCTGAATTATAGAATCATACACCCTTTCGTCGATAAAACCACACACCAGATTGACACCTTTCCCCGCGTATTCCATCGGTGCAGTTTCAAAGATCAATTACATAATTTTCTTTACCCTCGGGAGGTAGTAGGGAGTGTTCGATTTAATCCAACTCTTATAAAAGATTTTTTGAAATAAAGTTGACTATACCAAAACGAATTCATTTGAATTAGTTGAAATATACCTTGCGTTTTATGAAGTGTGTACATACTAAAACTATTTTAAATTAGCGCGATGGTAGAATAAATTATTGAAATTTAATTACGTGATGAATATAAATGAAGACTTGAATATCACTTATCTTGGACAAATTTAAATTGTTATAATGGATTTAATGTTGGGGTTTATAATACAATGATTTGTATCTATTTATTTTTAATTGGTCCAAAATACTTAATAATGTTAAAACTGAAACTAGAAATCTAAAGGAACTACTAATAAATTTATTTTAAATACTAGGTTAGTGTCGGGTATAGTTTTTCCCCCATTAAATTGAGGTATTTTGTAACGATATTTCTCTCGAAATATTGGTACGAATGCCCGGCCGGCTACAGGAGAGTTGGGGGGTGGGGGGGGTTGGAGTTTGTGATAACTAACGAGGTGTAGTGAAAGGACCAAGCTGAAGTACACGAAACGTAAGGGGGGAACCTGACGCAATGGGTGCCACTTTATTTTATCTAATTTGGGAACCAAGACCCATTAAACCTAAATTAAAGTTAAATTTAAAGTCGGTCGTCAGGTACGGTGACCTCAAGAAAAATCCATTTTAACTCCCTACAACTCATTAGTCATCCTGAAAATGGAACTTTCTAATACACAAATTTACTTTAAAGTTTTACTATAAATATGACCTTGGTTAGAAAGTTTCACAAAATGTTTTACATAAGGGAAATTTTGTAGGTACATAAAGTTGATCGAAAACAGGGGGGGAAATATTTGATTGACAAAAAAAAATGTGTAAGTTAAGCTAAAGTTAAAAAATGGTGAAACCCTCCTAGATATAATTTCAGGGAATGATTTCAACCAAATTAGATGCACTTTATAAATCAAAAGCATCAACTAAACTTTCGAACTCCTGAATAGGTTTAAGCAACATCATACGTATAAACTAAACTTTCTAATTTCCAGAATAGGCTCAAGCAACACCATATGTATAAACTAAACCTTCTAATTCTGAATTGGCTTAAGCAACATCAAAAGTACACCACAGCGGTATATATATCTACAATTGTTCGAGGATTTATCCATTAGCCAAGCTGAAAGCTGATGAAATAAATTTCATCACAATTTAACGGCCACTTTCTGAACTGACTGATTATATCAACACACGACTTAAAAACTAATTTAATCTAGAACACACAAAACATCCAGCCCCCAGCCGTGAATTCACCACTAGGACTTTATTTTTGTCAAACCTAGAATGTTATTCAAGTGCATACAAATGTGTTTTATAAGCATCAAAGCTGATTTAATTAGTTTTGTCAGGGCATATTTTAGCATATTTCCATGATTTTATGCGATATGGTATATTTTCAGCGTTTTCAGTAGACCTAATTTTAAGGCTTTTTTTATTATTTTTGAGTTATTATTTTGCATATTTGGGTATTTTCAATACAGAGGGACATTTTTTATATGATTTTCCCTGAAAGACAGAATCATGATAAAAAAAAGGGTGAGTGCTAAGTTTAGAACGTCAGTAAACGCATCATAGCAAATGGTGGTGCCACCATGGCGAAGGTAATACTTCTATACCTCCCCTGTTTTCTTTTATATTGCATATCTTTTTGTTTAAAAACTTTCAGTTTGGCACAGAAACCATAAAAAGAATTAATGCTTTTTTTTTGTTATTCTTTGTTTTGTTTTATAGGTAAAGAAAGTAAATTAAAGAATTTCTGTTGACACAGAAACAGTCAAACCACTAAATTCTATGTGTTAGATTATTTTTGTTTTGTATCATATACCTATTATTTTATTAATTAATTTTTAAATTAATTAAAAACAAATAATGCAAGCTTTTTTTCGTTTTAAAGGGCATTTTTTTGGTCATAAATGTATATTTTATAAAGCATTACCTAGCAATTTTAAGGGCATAAAAGTCCTAGCCATATTTATCACTATTAAAGGGTAGAACCACATTTCACCAATGATAAATATTTTGGCCATGCCAAAAATCTAACTCGTGAAACTTAGCCCGATAGACTTAGTTGGGTATAGTAATTATTTAATCTTCTAATATCAGATATTAGAAATTAATGTATTTTTTTCTAATATTGATATTTGAATCTAATTAATTAAAATTACACTGGACACAAAATCTGGGGAATTTTTTTTCAGCTAGTATCTTCATTTAACGGAAAAGACTGTTCTAAAAACATAAACGGTTTCTAACCAACGAGGTTTTTTTAGAGCTTTCTTCTAAGGGACGAACTTTTACTGACCTCTTTAGCTCATTAGTAAGAAAAACACAAGCATTATCTAACTTATTTTTAGCTAATTTATAATGTAGTAAAGGTTTTACCATCCTCATAGAAAACTACAAAATATATTGTAATATTATAATCATATAAAACAATTCTTGAATCCTCCATTGTTAATATTATCTAAAATAAAAATGTATTCAAACCTACATCCCACAATTTGTTTTGGTCCACTAATCTAAAACAGCTTTCAAACAAATAATATAAAAAGCTCTAAACCAAATTTTCATGACGGAAAAAGGTTAAAAAAAAATTGGTATTGGTAAATTATAAATAACTTAGTGTTGTTGTTTATTTACATTAATTAGAATTCAATTTTTATTTTGCTTGCATTCCGCTGTTTTCTGGAATATGCAAACTGAATCGCGAGTCGAGAAAGGCTGGACAACATTACTCTAAAATGAAAACGTATAGTCGCATACACAAAATGTAGCTTGAATTATTAATTTTAGAACAGCATCTTAATACCCGTCCAGGTTATACGATTGTGTACTAATTACGCTAATGGCTATGGGGATTGGGAAGGTAATATTTAGAGGAACAGTATCCATATTTGCGTGGAGGGAGAATGGAAAAACTTTTTTTTGGTGGGGGGGGGGCTCTGTGTACCTGACAGAGATTCAAACCTTGATTGTCCCATCGTTGGCAGTCTAGTCTACTGCAATATGACGCGTTAGACCTTGCGGTTACAGAAGCAGGCTAAAATAGAACCATTTTATTGGATGTGTACTTGTGTGTGTGCCTTCTGCTCCAACAAAAACAGGTCACAACATGTAGCTTCAGGCAACAGGAATTAAATATAAACGTAAACTTTGAAGATCATTCATATTTGGTACTGATTGGGTGAAATCAATTGAATGTAGCTACCATACGTGTGGTGAGTTTCCAGTGTAAGCATCACTTGATAAAACAACCATGAATTTCTCTCACCCCCTCCATCCTCATTTGACCTATCACCAATTAATAAATAGTTTATATATTATATATTGCTTATAACAGTATTTCAGTTGATACCTGTACATTGTACAGTGATAGTTCTACTGTTTAACATGTCATAGTTAGGGTTTAAGCTTACTCTGATTAATCTGTCAACAATCTACTGCACAACACTAATGTCACTTCGTATACTTAAGGTGGGAGTGAGTAAAGGTCAGTGTTTTGTCAGTTTTTGGGTAAAAACGTTTTTTGGTCCAAAGAAATCAAATGTCGCTCCAATAGAAACACTTAGTTTAATTTTCTTTGCACTCGCCTCGGTGGCGTAGTTAGCTAACGCGCTGGTCGTGTTGAGCTAGACTGCCGAGCACGGGGAGATCAAGATTCGTATCTCACTCAGGTGAACTGGAGGGGTTTCTCCTAAATGGTTTTCCAATTTACCTCCACGCGAGTGTGGGTTCACTTCCTCTAAATTCAGCCTTCCCAATTCCTAATCCATTAGCGTAGTTAGTACTTAAGCGTATAACCCGAACGGGTAGTAAGACGTGGTGCTAAATAAATTTTAAAAACTTTCTTATCGTGGGTATATAACATTTCTTGAATAGAGTGCTCTGTATTCTAATAAAATGTTATCTTCATTTCAAAAGTATATCATCTAATGCCGCTATACTCATTACAAATATTAAAGAATTTTTGGTATCGTGTGAAGAAACATTAACGCTTATATTTGCACTGAAGTAATAATTTATTTATTCTAGTCACACCCAAGTATTGCTATAAATACTGATATTTCCTTGTATTCCTCACACTCTCAACTTAATCTGGATGATGGCGAGATAAGCGGGTACTCTTATGGTGGCTGTGGCATACCGCGTAGTCTTCCTAGAGCAATATTAAACTGTACCTACGTACCTGTACTATTGTTTATTTAAAATAGTTAACTCAAAATGGCTTGGAATGGAACATTGCCATGATATGCAGAACTAGTTGAAACTGTACCTTGTATATGTTTTCGCCCACTTTGTAAATATATTATTAGTATTATTATTATTATTATTATTATTATTATTATTATTATTAGCACCGCGTCTTACTACCCGTTCAGGTTATACGCACTTACGCTAATGTGTAATGGTTGGATGATTGTGAGATGAAATGGAGGACCTACAGTTTAACGTGGAATCCGAACCATGGTGGAGGCCTGGCATTCCCCACATTCACAAGATGTCTTGTTAGAGGTGAAGGAAGGGTTTGGTAATATGATAAATCTTTGACGCGACCGAGGATTGAACCCCGGCCGCCAGCACAGAAGTCTGACTCCTTACCCCTAGACCGCCAGGTCACCTGTACATATATTGTTTACTACAAAAATCACGTGGGAAATGTACTGTAATCCTATTTGTATCTGACCCATGAGTGCCTTACTGGGTGTTGAGAACCTTATCACAAGGTATGGCTAAGTGTAAATTGTCATAAACCTATTAAACAAGTTGAATATACTAGGTCTAGGAAGTGGCTGATAAATGTGAGGATGTCTCTCTAGAGGATGGGGAGCGGAGGGGTGTGGAGAAACAAATCGCCTTCCCCTTCCTTCCTTGTTGACCTATCTCTTCACTCGTATCTCTCTTTGGCTTGTTTGCACAGCGGTGGTGGAAAGCCGAGACACATTTGTCCGCCGAGTTATTGACGTGTGTTGCTGAAGACTTGTAACACTATGTGTAGAAGGTGTTACTCAAAGTGATTTTGATCAACTGCCTCGTCGACTATTTTATATTTAGAAGAATGGAGCAAGAGTAAGGGATATATATTGTTTTTTCTATAAAAAATAAAAATGCAAATCATATAATAATCCATAGAGATTTTATTAAATACATAATTAGCAGTCCGACTCCTTATTTCAGTCGTTAGAACCTGTGTATAGTCAACTAGTCAAGGTACAGTCAAGGTAGGTCAAAGTATAGTCAAGATTCCAAAACTGGACTACCACTATTATCAATAAATTTATAATTAATGAAATTGATGTTTCTCTTTTCAAGGTTATAAATTGATGGCTAGAAGATTAGGTGTTATAGTTTTTCTAGAATTTAGTTTGTAAACCATGTGCTGATATAAGCTCTTTCATTAAGTTAACGTAAACAATTTTTATTACCACCGCATCTTACCAGCTTTTTAGACTATACACATACAGATGATGATAATTGATCTAACGGAGTAAGGGATAAAGAAGGAAGCATTTTAGAGATAATCTACTCGCACTTGAGTGGGAGAAAGGTTTTAAACCATTTGAAAGGGGGAAAAAAACACCTTCAACATACCCAACCGGAATTTGAACCCCAACCTCCCCATCATCAGCAGGCCAGTCTGACACGAGAGTGACACCATATATCGTTCAGCCACTGAAGTGGGTGTGAACAGATAAACAAGCAAAATAATAGTAATATTACTTGAATGTGTGATCCACCATGATTGTCACGTGGTATAAAGTGTCAAACTTACTATGGACAGGACAGATGGTTGTCCAGCCTCAAATATTACTGGGAGATTTATTCGTGGTTCTTAACATCCATTCCAAGAAGAGTATGGGTTAATTTTCTCTTAAGATACCATTGAAACCCATACCACTTAAATATATGGTAATTTTTTATTTAGATTACCTATACGCCTTATTACCTGGTTAAGATAGGGAAGATACATTTGTAAAGAAAGCTATGCTCCAATTATCCGCAATGATATAAAAGGGGAAGGGGGGAATCATAATGTGGGAGACCAATTTCTAATTCACCCGGCTGAAGTTCAAACTGAAGTTTCTAGCAATAATCAAGCATTTTAATATAAATCATAGGTTACCAAACCTTCCTGTCTCATTATGATTGAGTTGGGCATGTAGGGGACGTGGGATAAGGTGAGTGTTACACGCTAATCTAAACAGTTCTTGCATATCTGTCAAGGGTATCCTTTTGTCATCTAATGCCGCTATTCCCAATACAGATATTCAACAACTATTGATATCACCCTATGAATAGAATTAAAGTCTTATGTTTTTATTGGAGAAATATTTTATTTATTTTAGCTAAACAAAACATGTTTTGCTACAAAAACTACAAAAACAATTACCTTTTCTAGCGTTTCCTACAGCCACACCTAAAAGATTTGTCATTCTATCTCTGGGCACATCCAATTAGGCTCAGTTGATATCGCGACTTTATAGCTGGCTAAAGTCACTAGTTTGATTCTTGATATAGCAGAAGTATTTTATTTTGGAACTACTTAAAGTTTTTCCCCTTAAAACGGTGAATATTTTTTGTCCAGAGGTGGGAAATTTCTTAGTTTAACTAACATAATTAAAATAAAACTGTTTTATTAACAGTTCTCTACTAATTAAAAGAACTAAAAATCTTTATTAAAGTTTGTTTGGAGTGGTAAGTTAATAGTAGGTTTCAACATTCTCGCTGTCATAGATTAGATGTCCACTTATCTGGTAGAATTATGAAATTAAATTTTAAATATTTCAGCGATATTGTGTAATTGAAAAGTCAAATAAAAAAAGTGTCATACCTTCTTTTGTTACTTCCAGAAATGTATGTAAACGGGAATTCTCTCCTTTTTTTATTTTCCAAGAAAATAACTTATTTTTAAAATTTATATTTGCTTCGAGGGAGAAGATAAAATAATTGTAATGGATAAAATGGCCAAATTACTATACTTGTAATCGTTAGTTACGATTATATCCCCATCTAAATATCATACTCTGTAAATAGAAAAATTACACGAGGACAAGGAAATTGAAACCGGGATCATTGGCTTTGTACGCCAATTATATTACCACTGAGCTATCCAGGAATCATCTCGTGCTCAGGGTCATTCTCCACTCATATTTTAAGACAGTCTGTGATGGACGTGTGGAAATCTTCATCTACAAATGAGTGTCCAATTAAGATTTACGAGCTACCAGATAACGCAGCTACCTTCTAATTGGGAGGGTTTATTTGAGTTATCTTATAGTGATCTGCATATTAGCGATCAACTAAGATCATTAACTATTTACGAACGTCAATCACAGATTATTTCTTAAATAGTGCGTGAGTACTAAGAATACTCCTTTATAGCTCAGTGGTAAGAGCATTGGGGTATAAAGCCAAAATTTACGAGAAGAGAATAATTTTGCTAAAATCAAATCTGTATGGTGGAGGCTAGAGATTGAACCGTAGCCTTCCTGATAAAAACCAGGAATAATAGCCTTGCAGTTGAAGCTCAAAGTTCCCACCGCGCCGTCCCCCTCTTATTGGTCAGTTTACGGGATAATTTGTGGTAGACATTCACTTGTTTATTTAGTTAAGAGATGTTCCATCAAGTCGAAAGTGGCGCTGCCAGTTTGCCGGATAGCTATCTTTGTTTTAAAATGTCACTGATTTTGATTCATTTGTCTTCGAACTGACCCTACCATTGTTGACACAGGTCCAAATGATTACTCCATCAGAGTTTTTCAGTATGGTTGCCAACAATATTTTATACTCACTTTCGAGCAAAAATCTTTTAGACTTTTAACATGTGTTATCAAAAGTCAACTTAAAGAGGTATATGATAAAGAAGGCAGGTTATTTAATAAAAAGGTTTGGAACTACCAATATAGACAAAACAAGTTGCATAATAATACAAATTGTTTTTTTATAGGAAGCTGGTTATTTAAGAACTGTTGCCACAATGGCGTAAACATGTATTACAATTATATTTATATTTTAGTGCGTTTAATTGGTCATCTAATGAGTAACTAATCAATAATCCACAATAGAGTATTATTGGAAGTTTTTATAACTTTTATATAAAATTATTAATTAATAAATCAAACTAAACATAATTTTATAATGCCAAATTGTAGTGTCTTTGAATCAATGTTTTTTGGTGGTTGAAAGTGGACTTCCTATAAAATTTAGGGTTTACCTCATTTCACCTAATTTTAGTTAGTGTGGTTCATTATTATGTTTGTGTTCAAACTTAGCAAATCAATACTTTAAAAAAAACTGCAGTCAAGTCAATGAATATAACTTTAAATGTTACGAATATCCAAATATTAATGTTGAGTCAGCCAGGATAAACTAAAGTAAAACTAATAGCCACATAATAATTTTTGACAACTTACCTAAGGGATTACATACACATTAATTCAGAAAATCATAGTCATTAAGGGGGAAAAATCTTCCACCTTGATGTTAAAAATAAGATTGCTATTAAAAATTATTATAGACACTGAGGGGCTTTGACCTTAAACTTATGAGGTGAAGAATTAAGCCTCATTAAGAATGTTAAAGTTGATTTTATATAGAACAATTAGGGAAAATAATAATATAGTAATTCCTTCAATCAGTCTTAAAGTATTTATATCTTGTATCAGCTTATGTTAGTTTGTTTTGAAGGTTCTTGTTTATTTACGTATATGTTTTTTGTCATACTTGTATTATTTTTTTTACCAAAGTAAGTCCATTAAATATATTCCTATTTTATCATAAATAGAGGTATCACTATTAGAGGTTTATTTAAGCAACACCAGTATCATTAAATACTATCTGTTTTGTTTATTGTGAACTGTTCCTAAAAATAATTATAATTACTGAATACTAATTTATTTATTTTGCTTTCCCCATTGTTATGTTTGAGCTATTAATTTGTTTTACTGTAATCACCTGTATACAAACATAATATGTTTATCAGTTTTAATTTGCAAACAATTTTCTTTTCTGTATTTTCAGTGCTAGCCCGTTAAAGGCCTCAACTTTTGGCTAGCACATTAATGAAATAAAATTTGAAAAGAATTAATAGAATTTGATTTACCTCGTTTCAGAACTAATATCAACCTATTTTATAAGTCTAAATTTACAAATGAAGACTTTATTAGAAATGTGTGGACCAGAAGATATGCAACCACTATTAAAATTACAACAATTCTTACTGGAAAATGAAAAGTTCAACCCTTCTTCCCTTCTCCTCCCAGACGCATATGTGGGACCACTGTGGCTATGGAGCCCATCTTTGGGACCTGACCCAAAATATTTCCTCTCCTATCCCCTCCAGCCTCCTACCTCTCCCCAAACTATCTACCCAAGTATTGATTATATTAAGGTAATGTGAAGGCAAGTCAATACACAAATTTAAGCAGTTAAGTATATCTAAGTAACATGTAAGAGAGCTATTATAAAATAGCTTTTTATTTGCGCCATTGTAAACCCTAGTTTTACTAAAATGATGGGGTGGTAATGAATAAGATAATAGTTTGGATCAGATAGAGCTACATTTGTGTTAAGATGGGGAAACTATCTTTAAAATCAAGTTAAGTATTTGCTACCGGGAATCAAACCTTGATATTCGAGTCAATATTGATTCAGACCAGACAATCTTGACGTTTAATGTCCGTATACAACTATAAGGATTAGATATTGTTAACTAAATAATTATAAGTTGTAAAGTAAATAAACTGCATTTTATTTATAACACACATTTTGCTAACGTTTTAGGTACAACTGTGTATGTTATACAACTTACAATATTACTATTGTGACTTGTATTTTAAAAATAATATGCTATTAATATACATAATATAAAAAATACATACATATGTACCGTATTTTATTTATAATATGTAACTTTGATGATAAAGGCTACAAATAAGTAGATGTAAGGAAAAATAAGGGTATATTATACAATAAATTTTATGTATAGGGTGGCAATGTGTAGATATAAGTTTCCATATTAAATATTGAAACATAAGTTTATCCACTCTTGTTTACGTTGATATAAATTATATATTTTTGTCAGTAATAATTATGCAGAATAGTGCTCATTAGCTGGCCTATTTACAGGTATAATTAGATTATTAGTAACAATTACTTTTAAGCTGAGAGGCAGACATTCAACATCTGAAAAATGTATTTTCTTTCTTAAAACATTTTTTTCTATTTCCAGTAAAATGTAATTTGTATTTGAAAATTCTCCTTCAACTGTTATTTTAATTATGACATTTTAATCGTATGGCAAGTAGTAATGCTAATGCTATTTTAGAATACAAATAAAATAAATACTTTTGTTTTCTAGGACTATGACATGAGTAAGGATAAAGACATTACTTGAATGAGAAGTGAGAAAATATGTTAAATTCTATTTCTTTTATTCAGAGAGAACGGTATTCATGGCAAACGCCGTGAGAATTAATAAGTAGTCAATATTTCTGTCAGAGCTGTATTACAGGTTGCATTTTCAAGAAATACGGGTGAACAGGAGTATAGCCTTTCGTAACAGGCTCCTATTCCTATCTGTTCCCATGGTAACGTAATAAAGTTGAATCTCTATAGATCTAGTTGAACAGTAACTATTCCCTCTCGAACTAGAGAAAAGTAACGTTACAGAATAGCTAAAAAAAAGATAGATATTTATGCGTAAAATGTATTTGATATAATTTTTCAAATTACAAAATATAAAATATATATATTTAAATATAAACACATGTACGTGATATTGGAATTTTAAATAACTATTAATTGTATTCTTGCGCATTTTAAAAATAGAATTCTAATTTATGTTTTCTGCCAAGCCACACATCGTTCATCCCATGTAAGAGAACGTACACAAGTCATATTCCTGTCTCGAAATATAAAGAACCTCAAGCTATACGGAACCTCGAACTAAACAAATATTGAAATGATTCTCAATGAATATACAGAAAAAACCTGCAGTGTTACCATACCGATTTTAGAAAAAAAAAAACATTAATTGGTTACATACTCCTGAAAATATTAATTGTATAATCCCAAACTTTCTTTTGTAGGATATTATGTTTAAATTTATGCTCTAAAGTTAAAACAAGTTAGAGAGAGGAGGAGGGGTCTGAAAGTTTCAATTAATTAATGCTACTATAATTTAATTAATTTACAGTATTCACCTCTGACAAGACATCTTGTGAATGTGGGGAATGCCAGGCCTCCACCGTGGTTCGGATTCCACGTTAAACTGTAGGTCCTCCATTTCATCTCACAATCACCCTACCATTACACATTAGCGTAAGAGCGTATAACCCGAACGGATTGTAAGTCGCGGTGCTAATAATAATAATTTACGGTAAGAGCTTTCAATTACTATTACAATATAATATATGCTATAAATAAACCTATTCCTAGCCATTTGGCGTAGTAAATAATGTTCTTATTTAATTTTAAACAAGTTAACTACCCGTTCCTCACATGGTATGTGTTTTTCAGTACGACCATGCTTTCGATTTTACATTGTTAGTCTCCAAATAATTTATGGACTTGTGGACGGGCTAAAAAGTAGTGATTTATAGCCTCCATTTTCTTTAAAGATGGCCATCANGGAGTTAAGGCTAGGGTTTTGTAGCTGCCATTTTTAAATAAAATAAAATAAAATTTAACAAGCCAACAATGTTAAATGGACGTTCTATCTATGATCATGTTAAATTTTAGCACAACCGGTGAATTAGTTTTTGCGTGAAAGAGCAAACGACACCAACTCATTTTTATATTTTATTAAAAAAACAAATTATTACAAGAGAGATTAAAAATGAAACATACTCTGTGAAACGGTATTCCTTAAGATACAAATATTACATAATTCATACCTAAAAAGTTGTTAAACCTTCCTAAAATTTAATGTTTCACTAAAAGTGTAAGAAATGGGGAGCAGATGTTTCCCTAATATAAAGTTTCGTTACTCCAACGTATTTACAAAGTAGTAGGTAAAGTTATGTCCCTGCGAAGGGAATAGTTTGTTGGGTTTTTCTTCACCTTGATAAGCGTCCTAGAAGTTGGGTTGGCTGGCAGGGGGAGGTGAGGGGAGCGGGAGGTGTCCTCTTCTGGGTTGGCTTAGATGCGTTTGCTTCGCGATTTAACATGGGCTACATTTCCTCGTGGACCCAAGCTGAACTCCAGTTCAACTTTTTCAAGAGACCTTACCCGCCCTTCCCCTCATTTCCAGTCTCTCCCCCTAGCCCTACTATTCACATTAACCCCTCTCTCTCTCTCTCTCTCTCACACACACACGCACACGCACCATCTACCCACACTACCGTTCTGTTCACACTTGACTGATTTCTCCGGCTAGGCTTTATCTCCCGTCTCTTTTTTTTCATGAATTTCTCTTAAGGGTTGAAGTATTTTCTTTCTCTTCTCTTCCTTTTTTTTACTATTATTTCCTCTCCCTTAGGACTTTGTTTTCTGTATCGAGATTAACGGAGAAAGTAACACACACAATAACAATGCTTCGGTTGACAACGCTAGGAATTGACACGACGTAGCTTAGCAGTTTGGATCTTTTAGTAGGAATGAAAAAAAACACTGTGAAGTAACTCAATATTAATTCGTTCATTAATTTTAGTTTGATAACATTTAGTGTTATTCCAATAATTTTCTATTGATTACGTGACTTTGGTGTTTAGCATTACGATTTATAGATTTGTCAAACTCCATGGCATCAACAAGCAATCAAATCAAGCTTTATATTCCATCATATAGCGATGGTATTGTAATCCCTCCAGCAATATTTTCCCCTCTATCCCTCACCCCATGCCTGGGATTTCCTTGGTGACGTCATCCCTCCCCTCCTCCTCCCTAAGGTTATTGACCTACTGTGTTTTCCCTACTGACATATTCCACCCTCCCTTTACCTCCGGTCATTGACCCTAGGATTTTCAATTATTATGCCCTTTTTATTTTTAGCCCCATTTGATTTTTTGAAAGAAGTTGGATAAAGTGTGTAGCCATCGTATCGTCGATGTATGTTATACAGTTGGTAACACATTTGTTTTAAATAAAGCTATCACGTCTAAAACACGATATTAATTATTTTAAATAACAGGTTGATGTTAAAAGGGTGTATTATAATAAATGCAGCCCCATAAGCCTGAAGTGACTACGATAATACGACAGTGAAAATTCGGCAATGTAAAACCACTGCGTGTGTACTTGGTAGAGATTGAAGTACCAACTTATCGGTCAACAGTAAACATATTCATTGTGAGTATAGAGTTTTAAGCCCCTGAACCCCTATATAAAACTATCAACATTCAGATTTTCACCACCATTAACGGAGCATCAGGTTATAACTTACATCTTAGGAATAATTGTTTTACTTCAGGTCAAGACAATGTTGGTGAGATTTATATGATTGGGATCTTATTTGTCTTTGGTGGAAAATGAACAATACCATTTTAGCATGTTACCTGTTCTTTATTTTTATCCACAACAAGTCTTGCTGATCATTCAGGCTACTCGCTTATATACCAATTACTTTATTGTGTTCGGGGTAAAGAGGATTTAATTTACAGGAAGTGTACCCATATTTGGTTGTTGGGAGAGTGTAGAGCCATTTAGTTAAAAAAACAACCTAAAATAACCTCAATACACACGACTGGGATTTTAACCCAGATCTCCCCATCATCGGTAGTTGAAGCGAAGCTACCCCAAAGGATACGTCAAAATGCTTTTAATGTACCCCGAGAGGCACGCCAAAATGTTTTTAATTTTCATACAAACCCTCCTGAATGCTATTATGCTGTGTGTATATGTGATGTGTCATGACTGCTTGGCAGTGACAGACTTAGGGTGGGGCCGTGACGTTGGCAGTAAAATCTCCCCTTCCCTCCCCCACCTCCCGCTAGTTGTTCGGCCAACCAGCCAGTCAGCCAATACACGGCAAGTTCAAAGGGTTTTATAACAAGGTTTAGTTTTGGATAAATTGTGTTAGTAATGGAAATATTGCAATCTTCCCTACTTTTTTTTTATGAATTCATTGAATAAAATGAAGTTTCAGTGAAATCATTAAGTGCCACTTGCTCAGTTTCAGAAAAACATTTCTGAAATACTTTCCACACATTGAGAAAGAGGACAAAACACATGATTGGATAGCAAATCCTTTTGATACCACAACAATCACTTCATCTGAACTTTCTATCAAATTTAAAGATGATTTAATTTTTTGTGTTTATCTATTTATTTATCGCCGCGTCTTACTACCCGTTTGGGAAATGCGTTAAAATTTAATTGAAATTTCTACTGATAGCATACTAAGAACAACATTAAAGAATACGTAAACTTGCGATTTCTGTGTACCGCCCCACTCTCTCTATTTAGTTACGGCCACAATAGACTAAGAAAAGAGGGGGTTATAGCTAAATAAAAACATTATATGAAAAAGTAAACACTTGCAGGTTGGTTAATGGAATATTTGAATTTTATTCAAAATAACAAACTGTATTAAAACAACAGGTTTCATGACCTTACAGGTCTTACTGAAGTGTGTTGAAAAACAAAAAAACTTAGCAATTTATTACATGCACAGTTCGTTTCAAAAAGTTTAAGGAATATAGTTATATAATATATACTTGTCTAGAAGAGACCAATGAGAAACAAAATAGATGATATTATTTAAAGAACGTTTTCTTATATATATATATATATATGTGTATATATATGTGTATATATATGTGTATATATATATAAAACCTTCTAATTCAGCACAGTGGATTAAGATCAAATAAAATCAAAAGGACCAAAAGTTTAACTTACTTAATATTACAAAATTACAACGAGCTTATTGAGCCTCTTTGAAATGGTTTACAACGCGTCAGATTCACACCAGTTAATACATACAAAACAGTTTTAAATTTATGAAATAAATTTAAATTTAAAAATTGCACCAGATATTTATGTTAAGCACAAAGGTTTGACTTCCTGACTAAACTCAAACCTTCGTGGGACAATTACCCCCGACACTTTTAAAGAATTAAACAAAATTCCCACATTTAAATATTTAATACAAAACTAGAAAATTTTATGATACAGAACTTGTAATTTTGCCTAAATGAATCAGTGAATATTAAAGTCAAAACCATATTAAACAACAAAATAAAGTTACTTTAACATTAACTTGAAGGCAAAGAAGTCTTCAAAATAACCAATATAAGAAACATTATCAATTTAAAGAATTTAAATTACTGATAACCACAAAAGTAAAAATTTAATATTTAACCTAGAAAATACAAAGACATTAGAGCCCAAGCAGTGACAGGAAACATTAAGTGCTTCATAACAAAATTTACGTTTAATAGCAAAACATAATCGATGCCTACACTGACAGATTTCCATAACAAACTAAACCAAAGTATTTTAAGAAATTCAAACCCATGACAGCAATCTAAATTTTATAGATTTTAAACATAGATATCATACGCCATCCTGCCTAGATAACGTCCTAGTCTTGAACAGGACTTATCGTGGAGGTGGCCAAAGTAGTTGTCTTCGAGATTGTCTGTGTTCCCTCGTTATATAGGTCTAGTTGCAGGGTGGGAAGGTGAGAGTTCTACTTTGTTATTACGTCATCTGCAAACATCTAGTGGAAAGGCTTCGTTGTTTTCATCAGGTAGGCCGGGTTCTGGTTATTTTGACCATCTGCCGCTGCATTCGACTAGTTTCCAAACATTAACTCCAAGACGAGCAGGCGTAGAGCTATGCTTGTTAAGTCACGTACGCCAATCCAGGTGTCAAACATATGAGTGGTCTTCTAACAGTACAGTACTGGCCAATCATAACATTGCGGGCTATCTCCGTTGGAACACCAGGTTACCGCACAATAGTAGCGGGTTCTGGACTTCTCTTCATTCTAGCATTAGTGATGAGCAGGCTGGACAAGTATGTCGGTCTACACCCGGCCGATATACTCGTGAGTAGAAACCTATGTATGACAAAGTAAGATTATAATGTTTAATAATGCTGGAAGTCTATGAGTATAAGATTATTTGGGGCAGTACTTTAAATGGGCTGGTTCTATTGGTATTTCGATTTCAGGATGTTTATGAATACTAGCTTGTTTAGGGGTGGGTAGTAACATTGTCATATTAGCAGGTCCACACTAATGTTACATCTAGACAGCAGCTTGTCATGAGTTCAAGTAGTTAAGTGACATGCTATTTCAAAGCTTCTTCCATTTCGATCTACCTATTTGTGTGAATAAGGCTTCTCTGTGATGACACCAATAAAAACTAAGAGAAATCGTACGAATCCTAAGCCAGGTTTCATCCTTGCACTAACTCACTCACTCACACACTCACTCACTAGCGCTCATCCCGGATTGAACTACTAGTTTCAAGAAAACAAGACCATGCATGTCATTGAATAGCTATTTGTAATAATTAAATAAATATTGGCATTCTTTATGTATTTTAATATTATTAAAAATACCATATAATATTTTATCGATCAAAACAGAGCAATAAATCCACCAAATTATTGTGTTATTCTTTTATTTAGTCCCTGATAGACTATACTTATTGGGTATATTGTATTATTATTATTATTATTATATGCACGGCGTCTTACTACCCTTTCGGGTTGTACTCACTCTAATGTGTAATGCTAGGATGATTGTGAGATGAAATTGAGGACCTGCAGTTTAACGTGGGATCCGAACCACGGTGGAGGCCTGGCATTCCCCACGTTCACAAATTGTGATTATTACGCGTCTTGTCAGAGGGGAAGGAAGGGTTTGTCAATCAGATAAATCTGTGACAGGATCAAAGATTGAACCCCGGACCCCAAGAACGGAAGGCCGACACCTTACCCCTAGACCGCCAGTTCACCCGTGGGTATTGTAAAATCCACAACGTATAAAGTTATAAAAATTATTTTTGAGGGTATGCGAGCAACAAAAAAAGTGAATACTACTGATTTAGACTGTAGTAACGACATTAACATGGAGGTAGTTAGGTATATTGTTCATAAAACTACTAGTTTATATTAATATAATTTCTATTTTATAATTGGTAGCTGTAAAATGTTATCCCGTTTCTCTATGCTATATTTCACTAACCACTTTCCCTGAGTAATTTACTCATATCATTCAACAACAGCTGAAACGTTGACCTTATTAATCTCCTTGGCTTGTGGTTGCTATGGTAACCATTTCCTTTCCCATCTGCTAGAATGCGCCAGTGAAGTACCTCTCTAATTCCATTACACGTTTTCGCCAACAAGCATCTCTCGTGTAGAGCAAATAATAACGAACTAGGAAACCTCTCGTCCAGTTAACGTTCGTTTGGTCCCCCCTACTCCCCTTTTTTTGTATCTTTTGTTTACTTATCCTATGTTTGTACCATTTGACTCAAGAATCCAATGCCATCTCTTTTCAAAAAAATTATATACTTTTTGTCAAAATTATTGCACCTTAGTAACAGTTATGTCTATTCATTAATTACACTAATTAAAAAATAATGAGGAATGAAGAAAGTGTAATTTTATAGGGAATATACCCGCAATTTCAGGGAGGGGAAGTAGGAAACCATTTAGAAAAACCCACCCTCAGCACACATGACCGGGATTCGAAACCTGATCTCCTCGTCCCCGAAATACAGTGTAATATGAAAGCGACCATGTCAGACTATGTAACCACTGATTCGGGAATTAATGTCAGGTATATAAATAAGACTTATTAGAAATTTTATAAAACAAAAATAATCTAGATATTTTTAAAGTTCAAAAATGTTACTATTAATTTAAGAAAAAAAGAAAGATTTTTTAACCTATGAAGTTACATCCTTAGTGGGATCTGAACACATTTACACCTTTTAAAAATCCCTGTGTGAATGCTTTTTTTTTTATTCTTTCCAGATTAACACAATCACTCCTTGAAAATATAGTTAAAATATGTTATTCTGATATTAACATTTAGTATCCGACACCTTATTTCAGTCGGTAACGTGTTTATCTTCTTAGTTAAGGGTCCCGGGTTAGATTCCCGGCAAAGCCGAAGAATTCATAATTGGTGAAATGCGGGTTTACACTCTCACAGTGATGAATTAACGCCCCGGAACTGTATGTTGTGCCTGTCCTAGTTTTAAGTTAGATTCTAAGACACATGAAGCTATGACAGACCTTGCAAACCGGAAGTGGAAAATATATGGCTTGAGTAAAGAAAAACTGGCCCAGATTAAAGTCTGGAAACATTAATGAATGTAGAATATGAAGTAATAATTAGTAGTAATTTTAGAATCTTGGAATATTCTGTACCAGTGGCGTGTTATTTATTGTCAGGGAAATCACAGTTGGTTCAAACTTTACCAATCATGTTCTAATCGGTCAGTTTTGATATCGATGGAAATACACTGACCGTGTTATATGTTACGTACCAGGCCTATGTATTATTAGTAAAATAGTAAACCAAAGTTAGGGTAACTATTTATAATTAACAGATGAAACAAACTTTACTCCTCGCAACACTTCACGCCGTACCTTCATTCCACCGCGTCTTACTACTCATTCTGGTTGTAAATATATTCAAGTCAATATGTTAAGGATAAGGCAGGTTGAATTTATATGAAGTGTACCCGCATTTATGTGGAGGGAGAGTAGAAAAGCTTTTGTAGGAAAAACACCTTAGCACACCCAACTGGGATTCGATTCCAGATCTCCCCTTCACCGGCTGTTTAGTCTATTGAAAGAGTGACGCCGTAAGGCTTAAACCATGCGTCCATCAAAGTGGTGTTTCACACTCTATCAATTTCCCTACTTCCCCATTCTTTCCAGCAATGCTAGGGATAGAAAAATTGTTTAGCATTGACCAATATTATCTTTATTTATGTATTGCATCTATTATAGAGAGACCCGCCTCGGTGGCGTAGTTGGCTAACGCACTTGTCGTGTTGAGCTCGACTGCTGGGGACGGGGAGATCGAGGTTCGAATCTCGGTCGGGTGAACTGCGGGTGGTTTTTCCTAAATGGTTTTTCACTCTCCCTCCACGCAAATGCGGGTTCACTTCCTCTAATTCAAGCTTCCCCATTCCTAATCCATTAGCGTAATTAGTACTTAAAGCGTATAACCCGAATGGGTAGTAAGACGCGGTGCTAAATATTATTTATTATTATATTATTATTATTATTATTATTATTATTATTAGCACCACGTCTTACTACCCGTTCGGGTTGTACGCACTTACGCTAATGTGTAATGGTAGGGTGATTGTGAGATGAAATGAAGGACCTACAGTTTAACGTGGAATCCGAACCACGGTGGAGGCCTGGCATTCCTCACATTCACAAGATGTCTTGTCAGAGGTGAAGGAAGGGTTTGGTAATCAGATAAATCTTTGCCGGGACCGAGGATTGAACCCCTTATTATTATAAAGAGCATAAGTTTCGACCTGACACGCAAGTAATATCCCACACTAGATTAGTTTATTTGCATCTGTGAAAGTAGCATTAGTGGCATGTAGGTTCTTTAGTCATCTGTACTGTCTTGTCTGTTTTACCGTTTAATGTGTGTATTTGCAGTTTTTATATCAATACATTTTTGGTTGAAATAAAAAAAAATTGTTCCAGCAGAAACATATATTTAGTTTTCTTCACACGATGATATCAACAACAGTTGTAAAATATTTGTCTTTAGGATAGCGGCATTAGATGAGAAACTTTTTAAACGAAGATAAAAAGTTGTTTTTAAAACCCAAGATACCCTTGACTAATATTCAACAATTGTTGTGAAGAAAACTAAGCTCTTGGTTTTTCCTGAAGCAATTTTTGATTTATTTTGTCGCTCCCCCCACCCCCCCACCCACCCCCCCATAAAAGGTATTTCTGCTAAAACACTGATTTTCTCTCGTTCTCTATATCCCTACCTTAGTGTAGATATTATGACTGAAACGAGCATGATTTTACTGAGTGGTTTTTTTTCTCCCTCCACGTGCGTGTGGGTACATTTCCTCTAAGTTATGGGATATTCATACTTACCACATCATTGTAAATCTAAGTAAAATCTATACTGGTGGTAACACTCGATGTACACACGCCAAAATTAGTACTAAAATTGAAATGCAGGATAGGTGAACCTGCCATCATATAATATTATAGTTATTTTTATATTTTTTTAAAAAATATTAAAATAATCTCTTTGTTCACCGTGAAATATTTTTTGTTCCAAAACTGAGCAATTTATTAAAACCAAATATCCCCCCACCACTTTTTTTAAATTAAAGAATACACTTTTTATAAAAGATTAAAATACCGGTAATGTTCTGTTCTCTAAAACAATATACTTAGAGATTATATTCCTTATCTAAAAAACGTAGATTAACTTTGCGAGATGAGAATATTTCACTGAATACCAAACACTTTTTTTTATTCACCTAAGAATACTGGTAAGCCCATTGGAATTCCTTATGTCTACGGGTAAGCTTTACAAGGGGCTTCCTTGGAAGGGGTTTAGGAGGGGGGGGGGAGAGAATCTCTCCAGGATCTTGCTAAGGATTCCTCTCCACGCTCCACCCCTCTTTATCCACTGACAAACTTTCCTCTCTCTAAACTTCCCTCTCCCTTCGTTCCTCACAGCTCCTAATTACCTCATTAGTCTCAAGAGTACTCATTTAAAAGATTTCTCAAAATATAAACTTCTGGTTTTACTCCGCCGGGAGAATGAAAATGAAATGGAGGCTTCTCATTTCATAATTTTACTTCACTTGGCTTTAAAGAGGAACAGAAAAGAGTTGTTGACATAATGAAGGGAAGGAAGTTTCATATTTACTGCTAAGCTGTTTGGGGAAAATCTGTATGCATTTTGTTTTGGATAAATAACATTGTATAGTAATAGCCATAAATTATTAATAATACTTTATAGTAAAAATTATTATACAGTACATTAATAATAATAAATAATAATAGTCTTAGTTAATAATAATGTAGTTTTTCATATTATAAGAATAAAACCACCTCGGTGGAAAAACGAACTAATCTCAAGATCATATAGACTAATTTGTCAGCGATGGGAAGATTGGGGTTTGAAACCCAGAAGGGTGAACGTAGGTGTTTTTATTTGCCAGGTAGTTTCAAACTATATATCTAAATGAGTGTGGGTAAATTTCCTCTAAAGTCTACCTAATTCATCCTTCTATCATTGTAATTTAAAGTTAGCGTATTACAGATGGGGGATAAAATATTGGGCAATAGATAAATTATATATTTTATGGGATTATAATATAATTTTATTATAAAAAATCATCCATTCTGTAAATTCATTTATGGAAGATACTTATTAACTGAAATGTATGTAAATTTATATATATTTGATTCGTTATACCATAGAACCCCCCACCCCCCACCCCCCATTAAGCTAAACCTACATTAAGCCAGTCCGCACCGCACAGGCGCAGACGAATCGTCGAGCGAGCATCCGTACTTTCGCGTAGTGTAGCCACTTGCTCCCGAATATCGTGGACATCGGGTGTTTCCGTAAATGTTCGGTAGTTCCCGAACTGTGTCGTCATAATAACTACCGTAAAATGGGGCACGTTGGATCGTTTAAAGAGATGGATGACGGTATACTTGTGGTATTAGTAAAATGTAAATAACAATAATGGCAGTAATTGAACGGGTGAATAAAAAAAATAGAGAATTGTATAGTTTCCTTAAAACTTTCAAACAACCTTTCCCACCATAATATGAGTTGCTTCAATCAAGATTATTTGATAAAGAGTCGCCAATTAACTAGGTTTCATGGTGGAAGTATGTTATATATCCGTAGACAGATTATTTTGTATTACAATAACTTCACTTTAACTTGTGGAAGACATGAAAAAAAACTATTTGTGGGAGTGCCGTGCGTGCGCATAATTTCGAGCCTTCCTTCACATTCGGCGCGGTACGGTGCGCAACATATAGCCACTTGCTAGAAATACGGTGCGGACCGTCCTAGTGTAGACGTAGCTTTACACTTCCTGGGGCCCTCATAAGGCCGTATACTTCATGTATTGTACATTTTGTCAAAATTATAAAGAAACGTAATTATAATTCAATGTATTTTAAGGAATCCATAAAGGAGCGAATTATTTTTTTAGTCTACTTTTGTTTACTTTTTATTCAACGAGAAATTTCCTTTTTTTCCATCTATTTATTAAAACAGGAAAACTTAAAAAAATAAACTCATGATTAAATTATTAATTATTTTATAAACAGTTTTTTCTATTTTTATCAAGCTGGTTCCCGGATCTTGGTTTATTTTCAAATCCAACTGCAAGGTTGTTTGGACAATACATATCATCATGTAATAGTTAATAGAAAATATAATAGAAAATCATTCAAAAATAGTCCCACAAACTAAAAATATCAACGGTTAGTCAAACATTATATTTTATTATATTGTAGGCATACAATTTTAGTTAAAGAATGTATAGTTTATGAACGATGAAAAACATAATTGACACAATAAGAGGGGAAAAAAAGACCGCACCAAACAACCCAAGGCCACTGGCTCTCCATTCTTGCCCTAGTATTTTCCTTAAGGTAGGGTGACGTACAATTAAAATTTAGTTACATGTAAATTTTATTATTTTATGAGAATTTCTCTGAGGGAGATTAAAAGGGATTATCAATTTCGCCGGAAAAGGTCGTTTTCACCAAACTTCCAGAGTTCTTCTTTTACATGCCGCAATCGACATGGGACCGACGAATTTACTGAGGTAGACTACATGTAAATGAAATGTTATGAGATTCTGTACTCATACAATCACATGTCGTTTATTCACTTCCTGCTTTATTATTTCACATTTCATTAATGGCTAGTAGATAATTGATTTAACAGATCTATGACTGAGCTCTTGCGAACATTAACGTGTCTGGTTCAGTTTGCTAATGGCATAAACCAAATAAACATTTGGACTTGTTGCTAATGATATACATAAAATATGTAGCTCTTTTGATTAAAATATGTTAACAAGTCACTCCATTAAACCCACCGAGGATGTCAGTAATGTATTGTTTCAATGGATTTATTTTTTAATATTGTCAAATTATATATTTAGCTTTAGAACAAAAATAGGTACACAATTTTTCACTCACACTACATTTAATGTGCATACGCTATTTTTATTTTTTATAATTTGTTTGTGGTGGGTGTATATTTTACTATTGAAAATTATGTACAATCCCTTTATCCTTAAAGGCAACAAGTTTACCTTAAGCAGTTCTAATATGGCATAACCTATAATATAAAGCTATGGTATAATCAATCGGGGTAAAACTGTTTATTAACTCTCATGGTAAATATATTGAATTGTACGTGAATATGGACATTAAAAACAATCTCCACAAATAGAGAAACCATGTAATGTAATCTCTTTCCTTCGAATTAAACGAACAAGATGTAGCTTCATGTTATGAAAAAAAATGTGGCATAAATGTCAATTAATAAACTTTGTACATAGAGTTAATCTCATGCATCTCGTTTAACATTAGAACTGTGAAATCTATCATCGAAATATTTGTGTTCCTGTAAATAAAACAAGATTATATTATCTTAATATACATGATCACTGTATTTATGTTATAAAAAAAATTAAAATAGCTTGAGTAGAATCAATTTATATAAAACGTTATCAAATGTTTAACCATTTGTATTTGGTATATATAATTACATGTGTAATGTCGCTACCATTGTTTTTAAGCAACCTAACCAGAACCATCTATGGTATGATTTTTGATGGTATTTACTGTCTTGTATTTGTTTCAAAGTAATCATCATATACCTGCTTCGGTGGCCGCATGGTCTAAGGCGTGACTCTCACAATAGACTAGACTGAAGATGACAGGGATATTGGGGTTTGAATCTCGGTTGGGTGTACTAATGGTGGGTTTCCTAAATAGTTTTCCACTCTCCCTCCACGCAAGTTTGAAAACTCTTCCTCCAAATTCAACCCTTCCTCATACCTAACTCACAAGCGATATTAGTACATAAACGTATAACCTGAACAGGTAGTAAGATGTGGTTCTAAGAGAAAAAAATCTCATGTATGATGACTTTTTCACTTTACCAAGTTTATTGACAATAGTGTTTTTAATTAAATCCTAAAATGGTTTCATCTTTTCTTTTTATCAAATACCACTACTCTCATCCTTTATTAAAGGAAACTAAGAAGTAAATATTAAGTATTAAAAGATTATATTTGATTTAATTACAGTTAACGCCAGATAATCCATCACTTGATATTCCAACACATACATCCACTTCCCGTCTTTTGGATTTGCACCAGCACCATTTCTTTTGTATAGAAGTCAGTCTTTGTTTAAATTTGCGAGTGTGTGCGTCGTTCTGAATTTATTCATTTGTTTAGCACCACGTCTTACTACCCATTCGTGTTATACGTTTATGTAATAACCAAGCTAATGAATTAGGAATTGGGAAAGTTGACTTTAGATGAAGTGAACCCACATTTGCATGAAGGGAGGGTGGAAAACCATTAAGGGAAAACACCCCAGTTCACCCAACTGAAATTAGAACTTCAATCTTCCCGTCCTCGGCAGTCTAGCTCAACACTAAACTAGATCATTAGCTAACTACGCCACCGTGGTGGGTCGTTCTGTATTATATAATTTGTGGTTCTAGTTCTTTAAAATGTGTTCTCAACAATGTGAAATGGTCAGGTATGATATTATAAATGAAGCAAAATTTAGGATAGGTCCTTGCAAAAAAAAAAAAGGTAGGGAAAACCATGGTTTGACGAGTAATGTTCAAATTTAATAAAGAGAGGGTGGACGCAAGATTACATTTTTAGAAAGACAAAGTGAATTGAGCATAAAATGATTTAGTAATTAATGCCAGAAGAAAGCCAGTGTAATATTAAGAAACAATAAGAGAGATCATTTCAAGAATAAATTTAACCAGTTAGAACTAAAGAGCAAAATAATATCAGATCTCTTCTAGGTACCAGTATTGATGGTATTAAATTTTTTTTATCACAATATGGAAATTTTAGTTAAAGATAATAATGGTAATCTGATGGCAAACACGAACGATGTTTTAAATAGATGAAACGGCCACCTAAGGTTTATTTTAAATGTTCATATAGAATCCGAATTAAGCGAGGTATAAAAAGTCATACTGCTGAACCTCTATACTCAGAGCCAAGTATTAGAGCCAAGTCAAAGAAGCAATTAAGACGTTAAAAAAACGTAAATCTCCGGGTTTAGATTCAATTCCACCAGAGTTGATAAAGGGAGGTGTTGAAAATGTTAGTGAGAAAAATTCATCAACTTTTGTGTTCCATATTGAATCATGAGGAATTACCACAAGGAAGGAAGGTAATATGATACCCATTTACAAAAAGGGAGATAAGACAGCGTAATAAATATAGATGTATCTCACTACTACCCTCATGTTATAAAATTATTTTATCTAACATGACTCTAATGATATTTATTCCATATTCAGTAGAAATAATTGGGATCAAAAGTGTGGATTTCGATGAAACTACGAAAGATGTTTTAAAATTAAAATGTTTATCCGCTACCTTTCATTTTTCTTATTTAATAATGTAACAAGTATAATACGAGCACTTTATAGCTAAGGCGTAATCATTTAGGCAGTTTAAATAATATGAGCTATATTGTTTATAAATGGCATTCACCATTAAATGTTAAGTATACGTCTTTGTACACCCCTGATGTAATTCACGAGCCTTCTCTGCCCCTACTCCCTGTTCACTCTTCTAATTAGTGTTTTGAACACAAGGAGAGCCTTAGTAAACGATGGGTAATGAAACCTATTGTTCAGGTATTATTAGCATGGCCTCCTTTAATAACACTGAACAATGATTAGTTGCGAGAATTTTCAGATACCGCACTCACCAGTTTGGAATATGATAGCTATTCAGTATTGACCATCCTCACATTGGGGCACAGTAATATTCTCTTGAAGTGGAAAACAAATTTATTGAGGTACACTTGAACTCTGATGGGCTAAAATTGGAGATGGGGTTATGTATATTTGTGGGTTTTAGACGCTTAGAGACAATTCGTACACGCGTGAATAAACATTTTCAAACTGTGAGAACATTATTTTTAGAAGAGAGAAACTGGTTTTGTAAAGTTATCGCTTGCTAATAAGCAATTAACGTTCCAATTATGAGTTTCTACATTTCAGAATATTACAATATTGTTTCTTCCAGTGAATTAAGGTGAGATGAAAGGGGGTGCGAGAAAAATTTGGTGGGTTTACTGTTTTTATGGCAAAACATTTGTTTGGCCAAAATAAATAAAATATTGCTCCAGTACAAACATATATAACTTAATTTTATTCATATGGGGAGCTCAAAATTTCTTGAATATCTGTTAAGGGTGTTCTGGAATTTAATGAAAACTCTTTCTCTTCATTAAAAAATTTAAGACAATACCACCATGCTCTTTATAGACATCCAGGAACAATTATCGCCAGGTGAAAAAAAAAATTAACTTTACGTTTGTACTGAGCAATATTTTATTTATTTTGGCCAAAAAAAAAAGTTTCGCCATAAAACTGCCAATAAACTGTCCTTCTCTCGCCCCCCTTTCCATCCCAACTTAAATATTTAAATAATATTTAGGTATAAGGCTTTCTTAGAGCGAGATTGTCACCCTGAATTTTTACTATTCTTAAATTAAGTTTTGAGCCTGCCGGGATTCGAGCCAGAGGCTAGAATTCATTTGTATCTCAAAGTTCTTGATCGCGAGCAATTTAAGAAGCATACACAAATATTAGTTTATTTTGACTAAACTTCTAAAAAAAAGGTTTATTAAATTTTAATAATGACATTTTGTACTATCTGTGTTGTTTTAAATATATAACTTCTAAAATGTTAAAGCTATGGTGTAATAAGAGATTTATTTGTACTTATGAATAATATTAGAGGTTATTGAATATATTTGAATTTCAGTTTATTCTAGTGGTTAAGTTTTATAATTTTATTTTCTCAAGCTAGTTTTTAAAAAATCCATAAATTTATTATAATATAACTCACCTCAGTGGCGTAGTTAGCTAATATACTAGTTTCGTGTTGAGCTAAACTGCCAAGGACGCAGATATCGAGATTCTAATATAGGTCACATGGAATGGGGGGGGGCTAATTTCTTAAATGTGTTTCCATTCTCCCTCCACGCAAATGCGGCTTCACTTCCGTTAAATTATTATTATTAGCACCGCGCCTTACTACCCGTTCGGGTTATACGCACTTACGCTAATTTGTAATTGGTAGGGTGATTGTGAGATGAAATGAAGGACCTACAGTTTAACGTGGAATCCGAACCATGGTGGAGGCCTGGCATTCCTCACATTTACAAGATGTATTGTCAGAGGTGAAGGAAGCCCAAACGGATTAAGATGTGGTGCTAATAATAATAATAATTATTATTATTATTATTATTATTATTATTATTATTATTATTATTATTATTATTATTATTATTATTAACTAACAAACAGCAACCGTGAGCTAATACTCATTTGTGGCTGACTCTACCCTGATATTGTGATATTCAGTTCCGAAGAATCGTTGCTTTCCCTAAAGTAAACCAGACACTGCCAAGCTTGAAGGACAATCTCATGAAGATCAAGGCAACAAAAGAAGGCCGCTAGAATATACAAGTGTGCCAACTTTGATTGTTTACTTTACAGTGAAGTGGGCATAATTTTTTCTGCTGCCTGGAGTTATTTTCAACCAAATCTTCAAAGGGGTGAAATTATTACCATTTCATCTACAAACATCCCAACTTGTCTTTCACGTTACAATTTCGACAATATTATTTCAGCATGATATCAAAACAAAGCCAGATTGACGATAACAAAACACAGGCTAAATATTATAGTAAGGAACATTACATTTATTTAAATTTTATCACTTTTCAAATTAAACTTAAAAACAATTTTAATATAATATTATCAAATGAATAAAATAATATTACAAACTTTTGTTTGATAATATAATATAAAAATATAAACGTTTTGTTTGATAATGTTATCAAATGAATAAAATAATATTATTAATTTATTTTAATTTCATCATTGTTAACATTTTCAATTTTATTCTGTATATAGTTTAGACGTTTTTATTTGGGGAAGAGCAACATAATAACAATATAAAGTAATACAAAATCCAAAGGTTTTTATTTTCTATTCTTATTACAAAGTAGTGTACTGTACATTATGTGAACCAATGTTCAACATTGTCTTGTCCCCTGGCCATGAATTGTTCTCCTTATTGTATTCTTCATAGTGCACCTTTCTTGATCATCCCTCAGTTTGCTGAGAGTAGGACACAGTTAAAAAAGGGATATTTTGGGAGGCATTTCATTTATTTGTTTTAAAGGTCTCCCTAAGCTCAGTGGTCTTGTTTTTAAGGCTTTTACTTGTTTTATTGCTTACTTACTAAGTAACCGGGCAAATATTGGTAAAATTTGTTATTTAATAAGAAATCTACCTCCCAGGGCGTATTGATGGTGTTTGGTAGCTCATCGCAGTGGTGTTTAAGGGGGAGAGATTAGGGGTCAATTTTTATATACGAGTGATTTTAGGTTAATAATTATTTATTTAAGTTTTTGTCGTACACGCAATCTACCGATTTATTATAGTTTGCTTGTCAAGTATCCTATTAAAGTTTGACAAACTAACTTTTTAAAAATCTAACCGGGTTATTAAATCCAGCCATACATTCCCAAGGTACGCTCAACACCTGTTTCTATATGTAATTGTATAATTGTTGTCATCAAATAAACACAATAGCAGCTCGATTAATTAAAATAATAGACACATACATTATCAATTTGTTTCCTCTATACCAATTACTAATTAATAATAATAGAGCTAAATGAAAGTATCCATTTTCATAAATGGTCCACTTAGTGAAATACAAACATGCAATTTAGTAACTGTTAATACCAATCATGTGTGTTTGAATATACAATAATAATTGTATTAATAAGAAACATATTGGTTGAAGAAATTTATATGGTTTACTATAAATACACACTGACAAAAATATTGAAATAAAATTTTAACTGTAAATTAGGGGAAACAAAAGAATGTTCAGGCATCTAGGAACCAAACTCTACACAATTTATTGGCCCTTTGGGCTAAGACCACACTCTCATAAAAGATTGTATTTCTGGTATTAAGGATAGCCAAGCCTTATTGAGTGTACTAAGAGGTGTTTATTATATTTATTACCACTTTTTCTCCACATAAACTAGGCTACATTTCCTCCAAATTATACCTGCTAAATACATGTACCCTAAGTGTAAATATGCAGGAAGCTCTAACGTGGGATTAAATATTCTACGCATGAAAAAAAAAAAGCTCAAACCATAATTACTAATTAAGTGTTGACTTTCATACAGTTTTAATATTTAATAATGTATTAAGATTTCAGATATTTTGAATGTTACTGTCATCTTTGTTATTTATTATATGGCACTAAGAGCGATAAAGTGCATCGCTGCACTTACGCCACCCATCCTTGTCTTAAGCTAGTTCTATCCAGTCTATATCATTAAACCCTATATATTTCAGGTAAATTCTAATCCTATTTTCCCATCTGCGTCTATTTCTTTCCGTTGGGTTTGCCAGTCAATACTTTTTAACAAGGTTTTTCGAGTCTTACACTGATATAGTTGTCGTTATAGAAAATTATTTTTCACACCAAACCAGTTTGACTTTGTTTTTTGTCGTAAAGGCTGTTTGTTTATTTATTTGGAAGGGACGCTACTTTCTCAGTTTTCTCTTACAATCCAAAATGTATTTTTTTGTGTCCTATTGTAAACTCGATTAATATAAATGATAGCGGTACTTTTTGTTTGTGTGTATAATAACCAGAGTTTGAACTCTGGTGGCCTGAGATTTCTAAAATAATATATATTAAATGATCTAAAAATTCTAAAATATTACTTTATATTTACCAAAAAAAATCCAAAAAATGTATACAAAAGTAGTGAATTCATTCACATGACTAAATCGAAACTTCAATTTACAAATTAAATTTAAAAACAATCTAAGCTATGAAAAGCCTTAACAACTAAACTCTTGCATTCTGTTAGAAAATAATATTGATTTAGGCCTACAGATATCCAAAAAGAGCTATACCCTCCCAACGCAATCTTTTTCAGTTTAGTTGCAGAGCTTCAGAAGGAATGTGTATTTTTCAGAACATACTAATAAAAACATAAATATCATCACCTACATGACTCATTCATTACCTAAATGATTTAAAAAATGTATGATGTGTACAATCCACACGGTAAGAACGACGCAATTAAAAAAAATGATTTAGTATGTTTGAGTATTTATGAATAATATAAAACATTGAAAATATTAAAAAATTATATAATTATTTTATATAAATGACTAAAACTGATTCAAAAATGCCAAAATATAACCAATATTTACTCAAAATAACTAAAAATTTACGCAAACCAAAAATATTTGACATAAAATCAAAACTAATCAAAACTATCTTATAAAACTATGTTCACAACCAGGGATGATAAACAGAATATATGTGAGCTTTGTATGGGACTTAACAAAAAAGATAGCAGGTCATAAATATCCGGGACATGATTATAAAAAAATGTAACGATAAAGAAGAAGAATTGCTAAAGGAACCCACAGTAAACATAGTATTAATGGAAAATTAAATTAAATGCTAATTGAAGGTCTAAAATATTTGATTAATTTTGGTCTAAAAAACAAATTGGCTGAAATTTAAAAATACATTGTTAATTCATCTCTCAAACATAATATTTGAAAATATTTCTGTATATTGGAAAACAAAGTTTCCTGGATATAAATATTGGAAGAAGTGGTTAATAAGTGTAGAGCCCCTATATTTATACAACATGTGGTTGAAGGGCGGTTGGTTTTGAACTACAAACTACGATAGAAAAACTTATAAGATGAATGGATGTCTCCGTTATTACCTCACTGTTATCAATGATTGTTTATAATATGCCGAACAGAAAAACCTGCGTTGGAGCTTTGAGTACTGAGGTTTAAAGTGTATTATTTCGGTAACAAATTTAAAAATAATATGATTTAATAGGAAATAAGCTTGGCTCATTTGTAAAACACATATGAGAACGTACTTTTCTAAAGATACTGAGCTGAGAAGAATCAATTATCCAAACACTAAGCTTCAACGCGTGAAAGAAGGAAAGATATGGAGATGATCTTTACACTCATGTGTACCAATGAAAGTGAAAGTCATCATCTGCTGTGTATTGATGAAAAATTAAGACTATAATTTGTGTTTAAGAATATGATGGTAACCTATATGTACTGTGCTAATCTTTTAAAGTCTTAGTTAAAGCAAGAAAATTCTAGTAATTGGTTTCATCTTGATATTGACACTGAAATTCCACTAGCTCATGCTAATTTTCTTTATATTACTCCCGAAAAGGTAAACTTTTAACTCTCGTCCTAAAATCAAAAATATTTGCATTTTTGATGGGAAGAGTGCATTTTGACATTTTACTTATAACTTTGCTCTTCTTTTCCATAGATTCAGGCATCTTAATGGTATGTAAGAGGTCGTAAGGCATAAAGGAGTTTTATAAAGCAATAGTGTTTATGCGGTACTTGGGAACAAATTGTAAGATAATAAATGAAACGATCAATGCGAACTGGTACAATGGTTGTCAGAATATCGATATGGCTGCTATTACTGATAAATGAAAGTAGATATCCTTAGAAGGAAATAGTGATATTTATTTCGAGAGGATGGAAGCTTGCCACAAAATCATATTTAGGAAAGGATAATCTAATTCTAGAAAATAATATATTTAAAAATGGCTCAGTGCAGATTCAGATGAAGAGAAACACAGAGTATTGGCTTCTGACTGAGGAGGGGATTGGTCAAAATACCTCGGCTGCTGTATTGGAAGAACAACAAGGAAGAGAAAACAATAAAACCTAAGCTTTCAGAAATAAAAGATGGCTATGGATAAGTTTATAGATTATGATATTACTATATACCAGGAGAGGAGTCATAACTAAGTGCATTTGATGAATCTCAGGAATATTTTAATTAAAATCAAGAGTTTAAATGTACTCCTCCAAGATCAAGAGGTTCAGAATAGCTGCCAATTGTAATGCATCCATCGTCAACACCACCAGGATGGCAAATAAAGTGTTTTTTTAAAAAATTATCATGATTGTATTACACCATGTATAGTAGCCCCATGGATTCTTTGGTGCTGTCTGACAGATCACAGCTGACTTCCGACAGTCAACATTTAGGTATATACCTAAATTTTGACCGTCAGAAGTGACAGTTGCTAAACACATGTTTTTTGCAGATCATCTGGTTCAGAGTAGGGATACTTAATTTGGTCTGGTAACTTTTTAAAGCTGTTAGAAGTTAGCTGTGAGCTGTCAGTCAGTACCAAAGAAGTCATAGGGCTACTATATTATACCTTAACCTTATTAGAATTATGATATTACTAGCTGGTCTCTTTATCTAGTGGTCAGCATTCCTGGCTACTAATCTAAGAGGTCGCAGGTTTGATTTTCTGTGGTACATAGGTATTTTCCTTGAAGGGAAATTGTTCGTGTGTTTGCCATGGTCTGGTTAGTTAAACCAAGGTTCGGCTTAAGACTTATACTGGCCCCATATAATAATAATCATAATAAATCAAATTTATCTCATCGGGACGAAGTTACCGCACCTACATGGTGGTCCAACTGGAGAAGACGTTTACATATCCACCACTATTAATAGTAGACCAGGAGTGTCTAACTGATAAACCCTGATGACATGTACTAAAAAAAACAGCCTATATTACATCTCTGTTTAGTAGTCAATACATCACAGAATATAAATATTCTTCTTCTCTTATAAATAATTTAATAAGCCCGTTTCCGGAAATAGAAATTACGAGGAAATGACTGGAAAATGTTTTGACAAACGACCACTCATTTTAATGGCTAGGACTCCAAGATGTCGGGAAAAATAGTACTTTCCCACGAAAACCCAATTTTCACAGAAGTTTCAGTTTTTCATTCTTTGTTTAGTCACCATGGAAACAATTATATACTGAATGGCTGTAAATCTCTAAATAAAATGTATCTTTAGCTAAAAATTAATAGCTTAATATTCATTAATTGCCGGCCTTTGGATTCTGGTCATAACACAGCTAAATTGAGATGCCTAAACTGGGGAAACATGTATTTTTATTGGACTGTTGTTATCGTCAATTCGCATTTAAATAATGATATTGAGCGTAATTCTAAATTTAAAAGGTTAAGTTGTTAAATTCATGAAAATATTGTAGACGTTTTTTTTCGCGCATGATAAAATTATGTTTAAATATGTTTTGGTGTGTATTATAAGCTCAAAAACGATAAAATGATATTTAATAATGTTTTAAAATAGGCATTTTAACTATTTAAGTATGAGTTTTGATGTTCCTTTTATCAAAAGTAACACAATACAAAAAAAGTAAGTTCAATCATTTTTCCATGCTGATACTTAATTTTGAGGGAATGATATTTCAAATTACCATTATGTTTTGTGTACCCCATCCATATTTTCATATTCTCTATATCTATGTGATACTCTCATGCTCACACACTCTCTCTCTCATGCTCACACACTCTCTCTATGCTCACACACTCTCTCTATGCTCACACACTCTCTCTATGCTCACACACTATCTCTCTCTCTGCTCACACACTATCTCTCTCTCATGCTCACACACTCTCTCTCTCATGCTCACACACACTCTTTCTCATGCTCACACACTCTCTCTCTCTCATGCTCACACTCTCTCTCTCATGCTCACACACTCTCTCTCATGCTCACACACTCTCTCTCATGCTCACACTCTCTCTCATGCTCACACTCTCTCTCATGCTCACACTCTCTCTCATGCTCACACACTCTTTCTCTCATGCTCACACACACTCTCTCTCTCATGCTCACACACTCTCTCTCATGCTCACACACTCTCTCTCTCTCATGCTCACACACTCTCTCTCATGCTCACACACTCTCTCTCATGCTCACACTCTCTCTCTCATGCTCACACTCTCTCTCTCATGCTCACACACTCTCTCTCTCTCATGCTCACACACTCTCTCTCTCATGCTCACTCTCTCTCTCTCATGCTCACACTCTCTCTCTCATGCTCACACACACACTTTATCACGCATTCTTCCTCACATATTCTCTCTCACTTTCTCTCATACACACTATTACTTTCACACACACAAATACAAACACACATACACATTATATTATATACTGACATGACGTGTATTAATCACATCTTGTGAATGTGTGGAGTGTCATGCCTCCACCGTGGCTCGGATTCCACGTTAAACTGTAGGTCCTTCATTTCATCTCACAATCACCCTACCATTACACATTAGCGTAAATGCATACAACCCGAACGGGTAGTAAGACGCGGTGCTAATAATAATAATAATAATAATATATACTACTATAAGGCCACATGACTGACTCACTCACCGACATTAATGTTTACCCACTTCCAGATGAGATAGTAACTTGAAATTTGGCAAACTTATAGCTTCTAGCCTGTAACCGACGGAAAAATTCCAAAAAATTAATAATTTTAATTTTTAGCCCCTGAAAAAAATAATCAAAATGGCGGAGCAACTTTAAAGTAGGTGCGGAGCGTTCTTTGGAGGTCTCTTGTGGCTAAACGGTAAGACCTATCAAAAACGACTCTGGAATTACATTAGCTTACATCCGCTTGCAAAGAAAATTCACTGAAGGTTTGGGGGCGAAGTCCCCAACAAGCAAAGCTAGTTTTTATACATAATTCAACAAGCCCATTTTTGGTAGTTGAAGCTAAGAGTAAATGTTTTACCCATTTAAACCAACAAAGTCATTTTAAAGGTCAGGGGTCCAGAATTCTGGCAAAAATATTTGACAAACTAAATTTCCCTTCCGAATTTCCCATATTTTCATTCTGTGTGGGCAGCGGTTAAACTCTAAAATCATTCTTTCCTTACATCCCCATGGGAACCATTATTTGTGTGTTATTGTGTATGAGTAAATAAAATATTTCTCTTTGGTTAAAAATAATAACAGCTTAATGATTCTTACTTGAGTGGTTTGGGGCAAAGAATAGATATCGATCTGGGAGAGGGGCTGTTTTAAATTTAACATCGTGGAAGGAAGTGCGAAAATATAAGTTTTGATTCTAATTAAACGACTAAAGCTAAATATCTATGTAATTTGATAGGCTTTGACGAGTAAACTTTTAATTATAAAATCAAGGGAGGTTTTATTATATATATTTTTTTCCCAATAAAAAGCATAGACTACATTTTAGTGCAATAATATGCAGTCATCACTGCAACGATCCACTAGTGTATATATAATATATATATACATACACTATTTGTCCCTTTTGTTTTGGCCAATTACCTAATGCATTACTTTTAGCCTTGATTTTGACCACCATCCCTTGCGGCTGACAGACTTGCCGCCATATATTATATTATGGAATTGACGTTTTACTTTTTTGACTGACCAATACAAGTACTAGGAATTACATTAATTCTACTAGCTAAACTCACTTGCTTATAGACAGTAACCGATATTTTTATTATATTTAATTCCATGTTTTATCATTACCATGAACAGTGATAGTTGGTTATAAAAAAGGGGTTGGCTTAGAGAAGAACTTAAAACAAGAAGCACGCCACTTTGTTATGAATGGCACTGAGTAGTTTACTCTTGGGCATAGGTCTCAGGTAGGCTAGGAACCATCTTTTTATATCACATTAATAGTTCGGATGGTTTTGCACCCTTTTGTTGTTGGAGCTAAGGTGGAGAATCACTCACTGATTGACCTTAATTTGAAATATAGAATTAATTCTGGTAAAGGAAGCCCAGGAAATTATGTTTCTAAATAATTAACTGAGGTTTAAATTAGGTTATGTTCAAAAACATACTGTCTTTAACAGTCACTAAAAGAAATCTATACATACTTACATAGTAAGTTAAAGTTTTAAATATCTAGATAAATAATAAATGTTATTATTTAAGGAACGTTAAGCGAACACTCGACATAATGTTTGCTAATTATTTACATGCTGAGTGATACATTATTTATTAACCACCAATTTAAAGATTAACTTTTACATTGATGCGTTTTAAAGAGTAAATACCTTCAATAAAAAAAAATAGTTACTGGCATGGAGTTGATTCAAGGGTACACTAACGTAGTTAAACCTGTACCTATGGGGAAAACGGGGGTTGTTTTCATGTCTACTTCACGTCATCAGGCCGAACTAGGAAGAGAAGGGTACAGAGGGGGTAAAAAACAAGAAATGCTTCGTTAGTCGGCTATCGCAGCGGTTCGTTAGTCATTATCCGGCTGTTTGCCCATCAAGTCTCTTCTCATCCAACTAAACTTTACGAGATTACGGTTTGTTTTGTTCTTTGTCCCTGCATCTATCTCGTTTTGTCTCACTCGCCTGTTTTTCACATGTACATTTTATTCACATATTGTAGGTACACTAACCTCTTTCTAGTTATGTTCCCTGGATCACATGTTTGACCAATATTTGGTTTGAAGGATTGTTGCTTAATTTTGCAATTCCTACCTTTGGGTTTGGCTTTAATAAAGACAGTTTAAAAACTCTTACATCTTTTCAAATTGTTTCTATTGATACAGTTTTAATCCTTGGATTCGAATGTTTTCGTAATGTGATAGGAATGATACTCGTAAATTTCAATGTGAGATTCAGATTGTGTATTTTTTTCAATTCGACTTGTAAACATGATTGACATTAACAACAGTTTCTCAGTAAGATGGGAAACAAAATATTTATCAAGTTGTTCAACCTAATTGGTGATCTTTGCTGAAAATATAGCCATTCATTTGCAAACAGTTGACAACATTCTATCTCGTTAAAAAAAAATGAGCTCCTCTTCTCAAATGCTATTCGCCAAGTGGTGCTTCATTTGTTTGCAATGGAAAAGGAGGGAAGAGGTGGAGGGGGGAGGTTAGCGAGAGATAACAAGGCGTATGAGATAGAAAGAAAAAAAAGAGAGGGGAAAAGTAATTAAATAGAACACACGGGTAGATGTTTTTGTTTCCTCTTTATCTTTCTTTCTTTTTGCTAGCGTGTTCCTCTCTCGAAGATCTGGATGGTGCGGACTGTTTGATGCGATCAACAGTGCCACTTTGTTATAAATAAAGATATAAATACACAAAAGCTTCTAATATCAGAGCTATCATAAAGGAAGGCTTAACTTATTCATGTTTTGTTATGTACAGAATATGGTATTTGTTAGAGCCTCCTTGTGATAGATTAGGAATAATATTCCGACGGGAAATGTTACTTAAGAAGCAAAGTAAAATACGTTTATATTTTACAATTTAATTTATATTATGTTCGCATGTATAAATATAGGGGTTTGGTAATTAATTACAAATCAATAATTTACAATAGATAATATTATAAGCTTGTTAGAAGGATTTTTTTCAAACCTACAAATCTGGTGTAAAAGAAATATTTTAACAAAATGTTGTACATCTATTTTTGGTGGATAGATTAATTCATCTTAAATTAGTATTTTCTTTTAAAATTAAAATAAACTATAACACATATTTATTTCCTCTCACTAAACACTTGAATGTTTGGGATTAGTAAGTTATCTTGGAGAAAATTTACCGACAGTTAAATTTTACCATGACTACCGTGGGTAGATGATGGAAAACCATAGTTACAATCACATAAGATCACTTCGTCCAAAAGTACACTAGGACCAGCCTCGGTGACACTATTCTTGCAACAGAGTAGACTGCTGATTACGAGGAGATTGAGGCATAGATAATACATATGCGTATAACCTGAATAGGTAGTAAGACGTGGTGGTAAATTAAAAATTATACTTGGCTTTAATTATAGCCTCTATTTTTCATATAACTAACTACCCAGTGTAGTCTTATTCTAACAACATAGACAAGTTGGCCACTGGTTTTTATAAAATAATTATATGTATGACACTACATTGCTGACACTTAGCATTACTAAATTTTTATTTCCACGCATAGACTAGTCTAAGCACAAAATTAAACACGGTAACTAGAAAAAACGGTAGAGTAAAGTGATATTAATTATGTATATAAACTCAAATATGCACTTGTAAACACATAGTTTACATTAAATTTCTGATTGTTTTAAGTAAAATGCTTTTAGTGTACATACACCGTAATTGAAGAGTTATCTGAAGAAAGAGACTCATGTAAACAAAAGTAATTTCCATAAATCTCTGCAGGCCTGAAGACTGACTGAAGCACTTCCTGCAGGGAAATATGGAAACAATTTTTCTTTGACCGAGTCCTTTTCTGCAACAAGCGATTCAATTAATAATCTGGTCTAGTTTAGTTTACGACCGCCATTTCTAACGGGCTACCTGCAATTTTGTCTGATCCCAATGAATAACAACAATAATACAAAAACTCTCCCCCTGCAGTTGCTGAATGGTCTAAGTTATCACTCTCATGATATATTGGTCTGCTGTAAACTGGGAGATTGGGGTTTAAATCCCAGTCGGGTCTAATGAATGTAATTTTTCTTTATTGGTTTCCCACTCACCTTCCATAAAAATTTGGATAGATTACCACTAGTCTGCTTCCTTCCTTATCCCGACCTTATCAGAGTAATTATCATACATAGTAGTCTATATATCTGGACGTGGTGATTACACACACATACGGGGCGTTTGGAAACTCATAGACCAAACTCCACATTTAGCTTGTTTTAACCAAAACTAATACAACATACCTCTACACTTACATCTGACAAACTATGCTAATAACATTCAATTGTGTTCTAAGTTTTGGCGTATAGTGCCGGGATAGCAAAGCTGTTCAAGCACGCGTGTACAACAAGTTGCAGAGGAGCTAGGCGTGCGGTACTGCACACGTAATAATGGCAAGCACTTTCTGTGATGTAGGAGAGTTAATGTTGGCCCTCAAAACGTATTCCCATTTCTAGATGGAACGTTGTATAGTTTACTATTAATTTTGGTATGTTCTGCTGCCGTGATCCAAAAGGTCGAGGTGTGTATTGCCGTGCGCCTAGCTCCTATGCAACCTGTTGTACACGCATGATTGAACAGCTTTGCTATCTCAGCGCTTTACGCCGAAACTTTGAACACAATTTAGTGGCATTAGCATAGTTTTCCGGATATAAGTTTAAGGGGATTTTGTATTAATTTTGGTTCAAATAATTTATATGTGCAGTTTGGGCTATGTGTTTCCGAGAAGCCCGTATTTTAAGTCGTATTTGTAAATTAAGCCCACACTTTAGATAATTTTGTACTGTACTAATTAAAAAAGGGGATAAGCTCCACATTCTTTCAAGGTCAAACTGAGCTTGTTTCTATTGAAGGACTATGGTATGAAATCTTTAACTCGGGACTATATAAGACCGTGAGTTAAAAATTAGCTTAGCTTAGCTACGACAATAATTGCTCCTACTGAGCTACTCAACATTAAAGTTAACCCAATCTGGTGGCCACATAGACTAACGCGATACTTTCGTGTTGGACTAGACTAATGATGACGGGGAGATAGAGATTCGAATCTTGGTCGGGTTTACTGAGGGCTATTTTTCCAAAATAGTTTTCCATTCTTTTTTCAAGCAAATTCACGTATATTAACGTTAAATATAGACTTACTAATCCTTTAAATTTTTAGCGTAATCAGTACATAGTATAAAACCTGAACGGTTAGAAAGACGTGGTGTTAAAAAAAACATCTCAGAACATTTTTAGTTGGCTACCATAGCTTATTCAATATTTTAGTAATATTTTAAATATATTACAAAATAACTGATTTATTATGATTTATAGTGGGGGAATAATGTATGGACACCCTATATAATATTATACACACGTTTTTGGGTCAATTCCTGTAGCTATTACTTCGTTATGTTACGTTTCAGAATAAGTACTCAATTAATACATTATTTTAGTTTTATATAAACCTATGTCAAAATATTTAAATATGATATAAATCTTTTAAAATAATCTCAAATTTAATTTGAAGTGTTGATAGACATATTTTCTAATCCAATTTTATAAAACGTAGAATATTAAATAATGGAGATTAATCTCTCAACATGATATTAAATAAGCTTGAAAAATGCCATATATTTATATTTAAAATCAAAAATTAAAATATTAATATTACTTTAAACAACTTGATTGTACGTTGATTTTTCCTTAAAATGTGTAGGCCATTTAAATAAAATATGTTTAAATGTTAGACAACAATAGTTTCTCGCGGGGACTGTTAACATTTTATCTTAGATCTCATATTTTTAATTAAATAAAAGGCATTAGGGCCTTTTATGGAATTTCATTATGATGGGAAAATTGGTAAGCTTATTACATTGTTTTGTGAACCCAAACGTATCTCGGTTTATAAATTTACCAAAGCGTAAGAAAACATCATGGCTATCAATAAGAACATTTCAATAAAGATTTAGGAGAAAAGTCCAATCCTACATCGGTGGTAGTACTGTAAGGCGAACTTACTTAGAGAAGGACCAAATGAAATTTAAACAAAAGCCAAGACAAAGAGAGGTATTCATTATATTCTCTTGGAAATTCATTAAAAAAGTTATTCATGTCAATCTATTATGTATATTTATAAGTTTGAATACAATGAGATTGCAAAATAATCATAAATACCTTACTGGTTTAATATGTTTTTGAGTTACTGAAGAAAATGAGCTTCTAGCATTTTTTCATAATCTGGCTTAAAATAACTTGAAGTGATTCTCAAAACCGAAGACATCCCAATCAATAAGTCTGGGATAAAAAGTTATGGGCTGGGAAAAAACTTTTCCTAAGTGTTATTGTTTATAACACTTGTCCGTATGAATATGTCAATTCAAACATTGCCTTATTTTTTGAGCATGATTTATCAAGTTTGAAAATGTTGAATTTTGGCATGATTTTATAAAAATCCAGTGTTTTTTGGTGTGATTGAGGGTGGATTAAATATGGAGGTTTTTTTTTGCTATAGGCACAGTTTCTTCCCTACCTCGTAAGTGAACGGTGATTAGGTATGTGTGTAAAAAAACTGCTTCACCAGGCAACACATTTTAATGATTTATACCGAGGGCCGGATTTAACCCACCAACGGGCCGTAGTTTTCCCATCCCTGATCTAAGATGTCAGTTTCGTATTAAAAATGAATTACTGATGAGGGGGTGGTCTCAAATTTTGCTCAGGTATACTGAGGTTTGTTTTTCCTAAATGGTTCCCCATTCTCCCTCTCTGTACTGTACAAGCAAGGAGAGCTCCTCTAAATTCTTCCTTCCTCAACCTTATAAATAAAATGTGGCGAAGGGGAAGGGTAAACAACTTTATATATATCCACAAATTTGCTTTATCCGAGCACCGCCGGGCATATCTACAAAGTATTATTATTCCTCCAAGGAAGAAACCTATTTGCATATTGACATAGAAACCATATCTTGTCTCCGTTGGACCCTCCAAGGCTAGTATCATAGATAAAAGATTACTGTTTTCTAAATCATTCCAGACAAAGTTTTTAAATTGAAAGTAGCCAGGCACACAAAGCGTTTTCAAAAAATATATAATTTAGGGTATTTACCCTTTTAAGTATTATTATTATTATTATTATTATTAGCACCGCGTCTTACTACCCGTTCGGGTTATACGCACTTATGCTAATATGTAATGGTAGGGTGATTGTGAGATGAAATGGAGGACCTACAGTTTAACGTGGAATCCGAACCACGGTGGAGACCTGGCATTCCCCACATACCCTTTTAAGTAAAATAGCCTATTTTGAACGAAAAACCCAAAAGAATAAATGCATTGATTTATTTTAAATGTGTACATACATACATACATACATACATACATACATACATACATACATACATACATACATACATACACACACACACACACACACACACAAACATATACATACCTTATCACGACTTTCCCATACGGGGTGAACAATAAACTGTGCATGTAGCTCACAAAACAACTCCGTAATTAATCCACCCTCACTAGCTTTCTCCACACTTCCCTATCCTTGAATTCTCCTTTTGCTTCAACATCCATACACCAAATCATTCATGCTCTTTTATTCTTAAGTCTTAATGTATCTCTTTTTCACACATTTATCTACAACATTTAGCCACGTCTTAGATGGCCTACCCCTTCCTTTTGATCCACACACTAACTACCATCACTCGAGCCACACTTTATGTGCCCTGGAGTGTCGGTGTGCTACCTTACTTCCTGGTGGTAATGAGTGACACGAGCAGGGAATGGTATACTGGCCGGCAAGGCAGTCTCAATAGCGGGGGATATTGGTCAGAAGGAACAGACCAAACGCACTCAGGGTAGAGGCCGATTCACAAAGAACGCTTAGCTAAGATTTGCTCTGCTAACTCTTTAGAAAAATAGCGGACCATATATTTTAATGTGTTGGTTCACACAGAAAGCTAAGCTATGCCTCGCTACGCCGCGCTATGTTTTTTCCGATTGCTGGCCAGACAACTTTTTCCATCTCACGTCTTGAGCCATCTTACGTCGCGCATGCGTAAAACGCAGCTTGGGCTCCGTGTTGAACAGACGCAGTGCTGGTTTGATGAAAATAACTAAAGAAGTGTTGAAGTTTGGTTTTCAGTTTGTTTCACGTATATTTAAGTAATATTTAATTTAGGTTTTATATTTAACAAATGTATTATTAGCACCACGTATTACTACCCGTTCGGGCTATACGCACTTTCACAAATGTGTTTATATTAAAATGGAAACGTTAATTTAACCAATAAAATATCTACCTTCTAAATTTTCTTCATCTTTTAAAACAGCTGCTAACAGCAATATCTTTTCTTCCTCAGTATTATCATCTGAACTTAAACAAGATATCTTGGAGAACGCCATCATAACTAAACTTCACTGGAGCAGACTAGAAAGAAACACTGAATTCAGGAGGGGAAATAGGGACCATTGCTTTGCTTAACTTAGCTTAACAATGAGTGTGAAACCTAATCGACAGCAGAGAACAGCACAGCACAGTTTAGCTTAGCATTCTGTTTGTATCGGCCTTAAGATTAAGCAAAAGCTATACTTGTATTATACTGACTAAAATGTTCCAACAGTGATCGTTACAGCATCCTTAAACTTGAATTGTAAAATGAATAAAAGAATAGGATATTATTTTTCTTACCTTAAGCTAAAATTACCAAATGCTAACCTATCCGTACAACGATCTATTATAACGATACAGCCGTCTAATAATTATAATCAAAACCAGTCTCTGTGACAATCGCGAATTATAAACAATTAGGATTATAGAAGAAGGTGTATAAACTTCATAGCATCACTTCACAAGCGAGTTAAAACGACCAAATAGCCGCTGTATATATTGACGAAGATATTGCCAACATTTGCGGATAGAAAGTGTCATATCTTCGACTCGCGTTATCTGATAGTTCGTGATCTTAATTGATCACTTATATGTAGCTGACGATTTCCACACGTCCATCACAGACCCTGCCTTAAAATATGAGTGAATAAATAACCTGGTCACGGGACAGCTCCTAGATAGTTCAGTGGTAGAGTATTGGACTGGGATTGTACTTCTATCAAAATAAAAACAATTGCTCCTACTTTAGATTTCCGTGTAGATAGGCTATTCTAAACTAATTTCGTTTAAAACTATTTTAGTAACATTATTCATTACAACCTATGTAATTATTTTAATCTATTGTATAAATAAACAAACCATCTATATAAATTCTGACCAATTCATTGCTAATATGAATAAAGACGAACAACTTTGCTCAGCAAACTTTTGTCACAGTCCGTATTTTCGGAAGAGTAAACAATGACCCAAATGTCACACCACCAAACCTTACAACTACCACGGACTCTTCCTTCAGAATATAGTCCCCTTACATTCTCCCTACCAACCTCAAAACAAATGCTGTCCCACATTTTAAGAGTTGGTTTGGGGGGTAGGGGTTTGGTACCCTCCTCCCCCACAACCACTAAAACAAAACTTGGAACAGTACGGTGCCAGGTTGCGCTGTGTGGTTCCAACTCTCTCCCCAGAATCTGGATCAATATGGCCTTGGACAGCGCAACAACAAGGCCAGTTGGGGGGGTTTTGTAGACCACTGGGATCAATAACAAAAGCAGCCAAACAAAACCGGCTCCACAACTTGTAAGACTGGCCCTTGTAATCATCTTAACTGTATCCCTTTCTCTTTAACCTCTCCCTTCATGATATCCTTTTCTTATCGTGCCTCTCCTTCTCGGCAAACACGGTCAAAGATATGCATCGGAAGAGCTTGAGAACCCTCCCTCCCCGACCAAAAGGACGCCCGAGGAAATTTTCCAATTTAGGTTTGAGCCACAAAATTCTACCAGGTTCGTAAATATAGGCTTTGTCCAAACTGAACTATGGGGAGGGGGATTACAGGGAAGGAATTCTTGTGATTAAATTGTTCTTATCGATTGGTCGTTTGACCGCGGGCACTATTTGTCAAAGTTGGTTTTCGGTAACAATAGAATCATAAGATATAGATAGGCCTTAATATTTAGTTACAAACATTTTGCTCATTAATAACATTGGCCTAACCCTCCCGTAACCGGACAGATTTGAAACGAACACACAAGTCATGATAAAATATTTTGACGGTTGAGAAAATAGTTTCAAATTACAACAACAATTAAAATACAAATTACGAAAAATATTATAAAACCCAAAATAACCTATTTTAAAAGATTTTAAAAATAAAATATTGAATGACTAAAACAGTCTTTTGATAGTATGGTTGAAATATTCTTTAATTCAAGGAACATTCGAGTAAATCAAAATATAAAATTCGTTTGATCCGGACAGGTAGGAAGATGTGATGCTAAGATAAAAACAAAAAACAATTCCTTCACCATAGTAAATATCTTTTAAATAAGCCACTAGACCACTCACGGCCTAGTGACAGTCTGATGGAAATGAACTCAAATTTAAGAAAGGCGATACTTAGAGACCAGTATAAACAACAGCTTTAACAAATCTCGATAGCCAAAAAATAGGTGAGTGACAGTATAATGGGTGTCAAAGTGGTATTTTTCTAGCTTTCCAAACTACCTACTTGCAAAGAAGCAGTCAATATCCGTGAAAATAATTACTTTTCTCTGGGTGACCTGGTGGTCTAGAGGTAAGGTGTCAGACTTCTATGCTGGCGGTCGGGGTTCAATCCTCGGTCCCGGCAAAAATTTATCTGATTACCAAACCCTTCCTTCACCTCTGACAAGACATCTTGTGAATGTGGGGAATGCCAGGCCTCCACCGTGGTTCGGATTCCACGTTAAACTGTAGGTCCTCCATTTCATCTCACAATCACCCTACGATTACACATTAGCGTAAGTGCGTATAGCCCGAATGGGTAGTAAGACGCGGTGCTAATAATAATAATAATAATAACTTTTCTAGCACCACGTTTTACTAACCCGTTCGGTTTGTACGCATAGTGTGTATTAATGACGATAAGGTGTTAGGGATGATAAATTTTTTGTTTCAAAGAAAATGCAGACACATTTTCACGGTGAAAGAATAGAAAAATATGAAGAAAATCTACCCTCAGAGTATCAGACTGACATGCAAAAAATTGATGGATCAGGTTTCGTCAGTTCAAATAATTGTGAGAGTGATTTCTACGGTCACCGGGGTGGGTTGACACATTTATTAATCTTCTTACACTAATATTAATTGGACCATATACTGTATTTTTTTTTAGCTAGAATAATTGTTTATGTTGTTCACAAATCACGATAAAATTAGTTTGAAAGTATTATGTAAAATTAATAAAAAAGTATTTATTTTAAAATTGAAATAACAGTGCTTTAAGAGAGTATTTTTTGCATTGTGGCGTTCAAGCAACGTAATATTTGTTTGCATCTTCGAGAAAAATTGCGGAACTATGCAACCGAGCGTGGGAAGTTTGTTGGATCCCAGATTTTAATTTGAACATTGTTTTCCATTGTTTAATTTTTGTAGATATTGTCAAACATTGCGTTGTTTAACCCTTTGTTGCCCAGCTATAAGATAAAATGTATAGTCCTTTGTTGACCAATGGTACTTTTAGGTACCACCTTCTTTTAGACCATATAATAAATTACTTGGCAATTATGTCAACACAAGGGCCCGTTGGTACTTCTAAGTACCTTCTTCCTTCACAAAGAAATTAAATTGTATAGTATTGAACACAATCTGTAGAAACAGTAAGTTGTTTTATTATTGATAGTGTCATGCTATGACTACATGTATTGGTTTATCTTTTCGTAAATTTATTTATGAGTGCTATGGCTAGAAATTTAAATATTATATATAGGCATTGTGTTTAGTTATATATTAGAATATTCCAGTGATATTTTTTAGAAGTATAGCAGTGCACATATTTGTTTTATTTGGTTATAAATGTAGTGGACTGAGAAGTACCAATGGGCTACTAGAAGTATTTAGGATATATTTTGAATTGGACTTATAAGTACCTTTGGGCTGCTAATAACTAACGTAAAACAAAAACAAGTACGTCCCCCTTTTCAATATTAGTTATATTATTATAAAATATATACATTTGAAAACAATTTTAAAATACTTTTTCATACTAGGTTTACTCTATAGGCCTAATGTAGTTTTATTTTTTGTAGGTTATGGCAGACAAGAAATTGAACACGTGTAGGCCTACTGTTTCTGACAAACAAATTCTAGATATTTTGTGGGACGAGCTTCCATAGGACAATAATCCTGACACTGATTTTGAATCTGATGATGATTTGGATAGTGAGCAAAATGATGATGTTGAGGATATTCCTAGAGATATATCTAATAGAAACACATTTGATGACATTTTCCTGACTGAATTTTCAAAACAGCATGAAAGTACAGATACTATCAATTCACAGACAAATAATCATTTGGATCGATCAGTTGATGTTGACATAGTCAATACTATTCCCCTTCCAGAGCCAATTAATACTAATACATATAAAAACTATTTCAGAATTTTATTTATATTCAAGTAATTATATTATTCTTTATTCCATGTAAATTAGTATATGTTTGTAACTTAGACTCAATATAGCCCAACGGTACTTGCAAGTACCATAGCCTGAAATAATTGAAATATACAAATTTTGCTAAAAAGGAAAATATATGTGTATTGTATGAGTCTAGTAGACCACAAAATCATATAGTTAACTTTAAAAAATTGTAACTTAACTTTGGTGGGCAATAACATGTAAGAAAGTTAATAGTACTTAAAAGTACCTTCTGTCAACAAAGGGTTAAAGGCTATTACTTAATGATTTGTACTAAACTGCAATAATCAAACAATATACCTATTATTGTTAGTGTGCACCAGATATACATCCAAAGGGAGCCTTATTTTCATACCTGAAACATAATTTTATCAAATTCGGAACGTTTCCTCCTGTGACGTGACGACAGCTCAAGATATAATACCCCATGTTAGTGAATTTACGTTTTATTCAGCAAGTTTTAAAAATATAAAGTTGAAACAAAAACCGTGAATTCTTGAATAATTCTTAAAATGGTCCTACAGTGTTACTAAACTATCATTTTTATTTTCAAGTAGTTTTTATGTAAACGTATTTTTTCTCAATCTTTTATAACTTAGGATATTTGGCTTGGTCCCTAAAATGGCATGTAGGAAGCTTCCTGCCAGATGTCGATTAATAAATTCCATCTAAGCATGTGTCAATCTAGAATTGGAAACAAGAAAAAGTTAATGTTAAGAAACAAGTCAATGTTTTCAAGACACATAGTATAGTGAGTGTGTAAACTGGTCAAAGGAAGAGGGGAAGTTTTATCAACCGGCCTTACAGGTTGAGATGCTGATTTACTTCCCTCTATATTTTATTTCATTTATTGGCGTCTAAGTATGATAGTGCTTAGAGTGTTTAGGTACGTCAAGTTAATATGCAACCCTCTTCGCCAAACAGATTCCAAATCTTTAGGTAAGCAACGTTGTGAAGTCACTGCTCAAAAGTGCTATTTGTCGAGTCAGACATACGTATAGTGTCTAGAATACGCAGGGGCTGTCTAGTATCAATAGTATGCGCAGCTGCATTGGCTCAAATGGCGTCACATCTTTCAGCCTCGTTGACACGACCCAAGTATACTTGGACAAAGCAAACTTAGACGATGCGCGCTCATCATTTGGACACTACTTGGATCGTATCAACATTCATCCCAGCCCTCTTCGAGAGGAGACTAGGGGAGACTATAGCCAAGTTGCGTAGGGCTGTGGCCAACTTACTTGGAACTAAGTCCAGCTTTGATTGGATTCAAAATGACCTCGTCTCAAAAAACGGAGAGTGAAAAGGAATGTTATAAAAACAATCAAATGGACGGATAGAAAAAAATGTAAGGTTCTTGGAACTGAATGAAGCAAAGGGAGTGTTCTAGATTGTAACGAAGAGCAGATATTGCAGCTCTTCTCTTAGTATCAAATTTTATTTTTGCATTGCGTCTTAATAACTGTTATGGTTATACGTACTCAAGTTCTTGAAATATTAGTTTTATAGATCCTAGCAACTTGCACAGTAGTTAATCATAGATGAAAGTGTCTTCATCTTCAACCGCCACTTCTAGAAAGGAATTTGAGGATGCTTCAAGAGCCTCAATTATCCAGTTCCATGTACAAACTTTCTAATTTCTGAACTGGTTTTTTTTATATATTGATTTCAACTTCTTGTGTGGGCAAATAAGTGACTTCTACGATACCCTCCAAAACAAAATCCGCCATGTTTTTGATGTCTAAATGATTGTCCAAGTGGCTAAACGTGTACACTAACTTGGACCAAGTGCACTTGTATAAGAACACTTGGTCTAAGTTGTGATCCAAGTATACTTAAAACCGCGTAAACGTGGCTTAATAAGAAGAATGTTGATTTCATTTAACGCAAGTCTAGGAGTAATAAGTCTGCGACCAGCTGCATTAGTGATGTAGGTAGAAAATGTTAGGTTTTGTGTGTGTGAGAGCACTCACCTCCTTTATAATATAAAATAAGTTTTGCAATCGTTAACAATTAATACCTCAAGATTTTGATGTAGCTCTACGATTTATTTTCCCACGTTTATAAAGTAGGTACTGCAGTGTGCCTGTACCCAAAATCTGTATATCTGTCCCTGTATGTGTCTGGGTATCCGGTTCTAAAGCTGAATCGGTGTGATGGATTTCCTTAAAATTGGATATTTACATGTTATATGGTAGAGGCCAAATCGTGATTTTGATCCTCGCCCCTAAACCAATAGTAGTTTGCCGAAGATTATTTTAAAAACTTCAAAGCATTTGGCTCAAAATTTATATGGTAAATAACCCTGATGGGTGGTTTACTGATAAGAGTGGTTAATTTAATCATAAGAATAATTGGTTTTTAAGTAGAAAAAATATTTAACGATAGCTTGCTAATATTCATTATTTTTTAAAAATCTAATTATTAACTATAATAGACTGATAAAGTATTTACGAGTTTTGTACCATTTATACAGTGAATAACACGAATATATTAAAGAATTATTATAACATGAGAAGCATATGAAAGGTAAAAAAAAAAGGATTTTACAAAAAGCACTAACCTAGAATATAAAACTTTCAAATCTGATAACGAGTTTAGATATCAGCTTGAACATCTTTTTTTAGAATATACATGACAACTTTTTCAGATACCCCATAATTAATTTAAAATACACTCAGTAGATTAATTAAATTAGCATTTTTAAGCAATATCCAAGGTTAGTTATTTGCAATTTAGATACCAGACTATAATATTGCTAGTTTTTACTTCATATGTATCTGAATCCTCAAATGAGTAGTAGTATACATTGTCAGAGTAGGTAGTGTTAGTTAACATTACGTCATGCATTAAAAGAATGTTTCCAATGCAGTCAAATTATACTCGTACCTTTGGGGTTTCAGCTTATATAAACGTAATTTATTCAATTATGCTTCCTGGTGAACAACATTACTTCAGATGCAATGGCTTCATGCGCATCATGTCACCGCATATTTAAATTACTACATTTACATACTGTATTCTCGAGTCGGGGTAACTTTGTTATATAGACCTAAGCCAAACTTTTCCCAAATGTGATTGTACCTCAGAAAAGTTTTCTAGTGGAAATAAAAGAAAATGTCTTCTAGTTTTTGTTTGTATTTGTTTTACTTGTGTATTTTTTCCTGCTAAGTGAATAGATCCAAACTTAAGGGAGAAAAAAACATTATCAAAGTTGGTTGACCTAGAGATTTTATTTTTTGTCAAAATAAATCAAATATTACTAAATTAGAAACAAAGAGTTTAATTTTCTTCCCATAATGACCTCAACAGTTGTTTATTCTCTATCATGGGTGTCCTAAAATATAATCGCAATTTATTATTATTATTATTATTATTATTATTATTATTATTATTATTATTATTATTATTATTAGCACCGCGTATTACTACCCGTCCGGGTTATACGCACTTACACTAATGTGTAATGGTAGGGTGATTGTGAGATGAAATGGAGGACCTACATTTTAACATGGAATCCGAACCATGGTGGAGGCCTGGCATTCCCCACATTCACAAGTTTTGAATAGGTATAATTAACTGGTTAAGAATACAATAACCTTAATGTGATATAGTTATGGTGACACATAAGATATTATTGGAATATTTCCTTAAACGATAGAAAAACAATTTTACCATTTGGATTTTATTGGGATGACGAAATATATAGTCATCAAAAAAATGTCAGCACTCAACCATTCATGACTCATCGATTCCAAGAACGTGTCCAAGATGTATACATTAAACTTCAGGAAGGAAATTATTAATTAGGAGTCTTACAAATATCACTTCTAGCGCTCGAATCTACTACTGGAACCGTTTTTGTTCTAGTCTCGTCATATTGATATTAGTTTATCTATTGTAAATTGATATTTCAATGGGAGGGGTTTTAACCCCCAAACCTTCCCCCGTGCTTATAACCCTTTGCCGTCTATAATTCGAATCCAACTATTTCCGGTGTGCGCATCAGCTTAGTACCGAAAGCACATGGGTTGAATTTGTGTAAATACTTTGTAGTATATCAGATAATCGTGAGGTAGATGCGTCAAAAGAGCAACATTGTTTGGAGTATATGAGCCTAATATGGCAACATCGCATGTTGGTTCATTCATGAACGACACGTATCTGTTTCAATTTGAGCGGTATTTTGTTTATGCGCCCTAATCAACTTAACCTGACGTAGCTCTATAGCTATATTATATTATTGTAATTAATGTAGAGTAAGGCATTTGCTTACAATAGATGTTTGCCATTTTGCCACGTTATGGAGTTGTTTATTCTTTGTGCACTTTTGATTCATATTTTCTTGTGCTCTTGATATGAGGTTTGTCCCTCTTGTGCGCGTTTGATGTTCTCCGGTATTCACTCTCATCAGGAATCTTATTATTAATTGGGTAAATGGTTGACTTCTATAAAAAAAATGTAGAAAAATATGTCCCATTATATAATTATAGTAAATATATAACAGCATCTAACACATTTCAACAAAAATTAACGAAAGAGGATCCAAATGAATGGTAGGGGGTATTTTTTTAAATAACGCTAGGAAAAAATAATTTTAATACATTTCTCAATATAACATTTTCAATGGAACAATCAAAAAAATCTCTTAACTTTATATAAAGCCTTAAATAACTATTTTTATCATGCACTGCATGCTTAGATTATTGATTATTGCTAATACAATTCCTTTAATGTATTTATCATCTGTTTTACATAATAATAATAATAATTATTATATATATTGATATATATAATAGAGATATTATAGATTTAATTCTAAATTCGAATACTATCATAATAATGTATTTGTCAAAATTAGTTATTCAAAATTCTATAAATGTACTGGTTTTATAAATGTACTAGAAAATGATAGCCTAGATGTAATTTAATTTCCTATCACCCGCTTCAGTGGCCGAATGTCCTAAAGTGTTACTCTCGTGTTATACTGACCTACCCAAGACGGGGAGATCAGATATAAAATCCCGGTTGAATTTACTTAAGGTGGTTTTTTTCTAAATCGTGTATTATCTCGTTCTGCGTAAATGCGGGTATATTTCTTCTAAAATGCGTCCGTTCTCATCCCTACCTCATTAGAGTAATTATCATATATGCGTATAACCTGAACAGGTAGTAAGAAGCTGTAATAAAATAAATCTTATAGATATATTATTATTATCATCATCACTGCGTCTTACTACCCGTCGGGCTACACGCAATTACGCTAATGTGTAATGGTAGGGTAATTGTGACATGAAATGGGGGACCTACAGTTTAACGTGGGATCCGAACCACGGTGGAGGCCTGGCATTGCTCACATTCACAAGCTGTGATTAATACACGTATTGTTAGAAGTGAAGGAAGGGTTTGACAATCAGAAAAATATGTGCCGGGATCGAGGATTGAACCCGAGTCCCCCAGCACATAAGTCTGACACCCTACGCCTAGACCATCAGGTCACCCTTTATTAATATATTATGAAATATTTTCCTTACTAAATATAGCATAAATCGTTTTCTAAATACAACTTTCATAAAGATAGTACCGCTTGAATTATCGCATTGTGATGCGTTTTTCTGTACACTCCATTAAAAGACCATTTAGACCAATTAAAACTTGTATTGTGATATTTTTTTTACTAATTTTTTTTAATACTACAAATTTGAAACATAAGTTTTATATTTCTACAGTAAAAGTATAGCATATTTTCCAGTTAATCCGCTTTGAGAACATTACAGAGTAAGCTTAGAAAGTGCTCAGTATTGTCAATGCTCTAATCATTCACCTGTCCAATCTCTCTCTGACCCAATTAACGACGGTAATTGACATTGATGCCATTAGTGTGGTCACGCCACTTCTAGAAAATTAATCATTCCAAGGTTTGTTTATTGTTTTTTTTCCGTTCATTAATTCGCTCGCTTCCATCGACCATCGAATAGTGATTAGATAGTAAGAGCCTTTCGAGAAGGTTTATTACTTTTAACCGCTCGCACTGGAAATTGAGTAGCTTTCGGATCTATATCTGATCAATTTTTTTAAATGTTTTTTAAACTTATGCTCATGAATGATTATTACAAAATTGTTTGATTTTTATTCCTTTCATATATTATTATTATTATTATTAATATTATTATTATTATTATTATTATTATTATTATTATTATTATTAGCACCGCGTCTTACTACCCGTTCGGGTTATACGCACTTACGCTAATGTGTAATGGTAGGGTGATTGTGAGATGAAATGGAGGACCTACATTTTAACGTGGAATCCGAACCACGGTGGAGGCCTGGCATTGCTCACATTCACAAGTTGTGATTAATACACGTCTTGTCAGAGGTGAAGGAAGGGTTTGGTAATCAGATAAATCTGTGCCGGGACCAAGGATTGAACCCCGGCCGCCAGCACAGAAGTCCGACACCTTACCCGTAGACCGCCAGGTCACCCCTTTCATATACTCTTTCCACCAAATGTTTTATAATGGTTTTGGTTAATAAATACAGGCTGTCCATAAATTCACTCAATTATAATCATTTGGGAATTTATTAATTTTTTTTTAGGTATGTTAAGTCTGTGTTTATTAATTCTAACACGTTACTCTCGCGGTAGACCAGACAGCCGATGGTAGAGAGATAAGAGTTTTGAATCTCGGTCGAGTGTACTAAGGGTGGTTTTTCCAAAATAGTTTTCACTCTTTACACGCAGATGTGGGTACACTACCTCAAAATATAAACTTCCTTATTCCTAAGACCATCAGCGTAGTCAGTACTTGAGTGTATAATTCGAACGGGTAGTTCTACGCGGCGCTAAAAAAAATTAATACAGCTCAAGACTCCTTTATATAATAATAATAATAGTTTATTCAATACTTGAGTAATATTTCTTATATATTATAAAATTACTATTTATTAAGGTTTATAATGAGGGAATAATGTATGGACATCCTTTATATAATATAGTAAGTTTTTTTTTAAATAAAATTTTAGTAAAATGTTGCATTCAATATTGCTTTATGAAACTCAACGAAAATTATTATTCCTAGAAAATATTAAATTTATCTTGTCTTAGTTATTCTACATAGAAAAGTTTATTTGTTTTTCTTAGCCCCATGCCTTACTACCTGCTTGGGCTATTCGCTTATGTACTAACTAGAATAATGATTTTAGGGATTTGTAAGGTTATATTTAGAGGAATTGTACCTGCATTTGCGCGGAGGAAAAGTTTGAATCTATTTTTTTTTAAATCTGTACATATGACAGATTCTAACCTCGATCTCCCCATCATCGACAGTAGAGAATAGAGCCTTAGAGTACGCGGCCACCGAAGAGGGAAAAGTGTAAATTGGTTTATTAAAAAGAATAATAAACTGGCAAAGTTGTTTGCCTCAATATCTAAATCCACTACACTTGGGGATATAGTCTATTCGAGCTTATATGGTGGGAGGGTTGGTAATCTAATTGTAAACTCTTATTTCTCCACAAACACACACACAAAGCTGCTCAAATCTTCTTTTCGCCAGAACATCATGAGTTGCATTCATTTAACCACGCACTTTAAGTGTGTCTATTTGAATGTGTTTATATTTAATTCGTTTTTTTAGGTATTATAAATGAATGTTTTTAATGCATAACGTCTTACTACCCGTTTGGGCTATACGCCTATGTACTAATTACACTAATGTGTCAGGAATTAGGAAGGTTTGATTTAGAGAAAGTGCATCCGAACTTGCGTGGAGGGAGAGTGAATAACGATTTAATACCCGACGCGCACCCGACTGGGATCGAACCCCGATCTCCCGTAGCCAAGTCTAGCATGAAAGTAGTGCGTTATACCATGTGGCCAAAGAATCGGGTCTAAGAAACTGTTCTAAATAGAAAACAATCACAACTTAAAAGTATTTTAATAAAATATTTTGCTAATTTCAAGCATGTTCTGTTATAGATGTTATGTACCTAATTTGTAGACTACTAATTTTTTTAAGCAAATTTAAATCTTGGACTTAATAAGTCTGATTACAACTTAAAGCGTATATAGATAAATATCCTACTTTTGTGTTACTATCATCAGGCTAGACTTATTTGACACCCACAATGGTGATCACATGGTATAGGACGTCATTCTTGCAAATACTGTATTGACATCAACAAGAAGATATAAGTTTGACTCTCGAGAGGGTGTATTATGACAATCCAGGGTTGCATCAGTGGAGAAGGGTGGGTTCACTGAGCTTTTGGGAATGGTTACACTAGATTCAAGGTCAACCCCGGAGAGATCTGATGGTTGGGCGCCACCTCGTTGATGGCAGTGAGTATGAGCTATAACGAGGAATTCGTTCATTCGCAAGATGTAAGTTTGAATATTAACACCCCCACTAGTAAGGCAGACCCAGACTGATAAATGACCGTTCAGCCCTTCACTTAAACCACAAATGAATATTAAACCCAAAGACCTTCATATGTTTACTATTATCGAATCTGCAAAACCTGCAATAAACAATGTAGACTAAAGTTTATCCAAACCACGAAAATTGTCTCTGTTACTGTAATAAATCCCAAAACTTAAAATTACCCATCCAATTTAGGAGTAGACCCCCCTTCACCCTAGAAAAAGGAAAATCTGAATAACTATATAGTACTATAAGGTTATAGCTCTAGCCAGGTATTATCCCAGCCATTATTAAGTACCCATCTTTAATCACTATATTGTTTAATCCTTAGTTAATTAGGATGAAATTCAAAATTAATCAAGGGAGACTGAAATTTTATTACACATGAAGGTAGTTATAAACAAATACCAAAGTAAATTAACTTTATTTCCAGTGAATCATTAAACTACACCAAAAAAACATTTCAAACACGTATGAAGCAAGTAAAAATTTTATATTTCGATAACGCTACAAACCGTAGTAAGGTAACAAAATAAATTGCATTAATGTTTTCAGTCCCTGCATTGAAATGTGCTCGCTTACGCAAAGGCATTGTTGCAGTGAAGACTAAATGAAATAGTTTAAATTTAATAGCTTTAATTAATATCTCTAAACTATATATTTTAGTCTCAATTTATTTCGTATGAAAAGCAAAAATATAAATAAAGCCAATTTACCCACAAAACCATAAAAAATAACTGAAAATTTAATCTAAAACGAAAATGCAAGCACAATGGACGTGACTCTTTGAAATAAGTTCTGTAGTGCACGCTCTATCATCCCAAACGAAATTGTGATTTTGATTTAGTACCAAAAAGTAAACAAGAATATTATTCGGAGCGCTAACGCATTTAATACAAATTTTTTTTTGTTTGTTTGCTGGAAAAGAACGAAACCGACTCGAGATCAGTACTTTATGAGCGTATGAAGATTCTCGAAGAAACAATACCCTCCCCCCCTTTTCCCATTGCTTGAATCAAGTTCCATGCTTTGTTCCCATACCAAGCAACCGTGACGCATGCTTACTACTTTAAACACGGGTTTTTCATTCTTTGATGAAATAGCGTGATAGTATATGTCTTAACCTGTTCCCGGAAAAATAAATAGTTGAAAAGAAAAGTCGTTAACATAGGTGGTCTAGGGGAAAAGTTCTCACCTCAGGACCCAACACTCATGAGTTCAAACCTATCCAGGGTTGACGGATGTTTTTTGAGCTGTTAAAAGTCCATAGCACAAATGTATTTCGGGGGGAAACAAAGTTGTCGGTCCCATGTCGATTGTGGCATGTAAAAGAACCCTGGAAGGAATGTGAAAATACCATTCCTGGCAAAATTGGTGGACCCTTTCGCTTTCACTCATAGAAAATACTCATGTGCTGATATGTCTGTTCAGAAAGTGTACGTTCAATATAATAAATTAAATAGAAAACAGAAAACGCCCCTTCTCGATGAGTACTTTTTGAATTCATTGTTAATAAACAGACAGAAAATTAAATTTACAGGCAAAGTTGTATTATAATGAATAGGTGATAGTGTTTATATTGCTTAAAAAACTAATTCTGTTATCATATTATTCGTATTTTCATTTGATACAGAATAAATATTTTTTATTTCCTAATTTAATGGGAAAATGATTAGTTTTGGCCCCCCATAGTAATCACTTGTGGCACTTATGAATATAGGTTTATGTAAATTTATTCTAGTAAAATATGTTCGAGGGTTAATTTAAATATTGGAACAATAGGTTCATTAAAAAACATTAAAATTTTATTTGATCTTTAACCATCCCATACGCAACTTTGTTAGCTTTCACTCGAATGCCAACATTTTGTTTTTTATTGTGACATGTCGCAAACCAAATTTGAAGTGAAAATTTGCGTGTTTTTTTCTTTCAAACATCTTAGGTAATAAACGTAAAAGGAACATTGGTGGAAACATTTCTTAACGAGTGTAATAGCTAATTTATTTTTCTAACAAAAGTTTGTTTGAGAATTTGACTTTACTTTGTTATTAACATTTTAATTTGAGCCAACTTATGACCTTTCTCTTGATTGCATTACAAACTTTGCTGCATCTCTGGAAACTCTACACAGTTTCAAGTTTTTAATTGGGATGTAATTGTATTACTGCAACTGCAAATAGGTGCAGACGTGTTGTTAACCTTTCATGATTTAATTAATAAAATACATTGAATTAGAAAAAGTTAGGGGTTTATTAAATTCTGGGAGGAAAAATACATTACCTGAATTAGGTTTTTTGAGGTGTTAGTTCGTTGAAAAATGTCTGAAATATATGTGTTTGGATATATTTTTTCCTCGGCTGTTAATTATTTTAATAATATATGTAATAAATAACTTATATGTTAATACATTTAATAATTTAATGAAATCCCACAACTCTTTTTGAAAGGAGTGGTTTTCAATTACTTCTAAATTTTTAATATGGTTAAATATATAACAAAAAAACAAATATTTAAAGTAAATAAGCAATTCTGTTATTACTCTCAATATATATATTTTATACCCACAATATTTGTTCGCGTATATTTGAGTGAATACTAGTGGTATTCTTTAAAATACATTACTCCGTTCTGTCCTCAATAATTAGATATATATTTTTAATGGAATCCAGAAACTAACTCACATTAGATAACAAAAATGAAGTAATAAAAATAATTAGTGTCTGTATGCTTAGTATCTGACGTATTCTTATTTTAAACTTCATTTAAAATTCAATAGGATATACATTTTTGGAGGTTGGCTGATATTATAAATAGTTTTTACTTTGCACATTTATTAAATTTATAATTTCAAGACACTTAAACAAAATCTGAAGATTTTTCATAAAATATATTTTTAGTTCAGAGCAAAAAATACTTCATACAAAATAATATTACTATTAAACACAATTCCAATCAAATTTTAATTCCTTTATTAAAGTATTGACCAACATTCACAAGACCTATAACAGGTCAGCAGTGAAGAATACTCAAGTACCTGAAATATAAGCAAAACTACATAAATTATATCCAATCATAGGTAACTATCTATTGTTATATGTCATTAATTATCAAAAAAAAAGAAAATATATAATATAGTGCAATGATAAGAGCTTTAGTAAAAATGATTAAGAACTGACATAATTTTAAAAATAACAGAGATCAGAATAATTTAAGTTTAAATATTTTAGGTAGAAAATTTAGTGAGTAATATAATGATACATCAGTTCCTAGAATAGCTCTAAGAGTTTGGCTCTTGTTTTACGATAAAAATCTAATTAGACGAAACTATAATTTGGGCTATAGATACAATTGTTAACCTCCTAATAGTTGTTGAAAGAAAACAATATTGGATTACAAGAGGCCTGAGAAGGGACAGTAATACCTCTGTGACCAAGGGCAGTAATAATGTTTAAAAATACTATCATAGAAAACTGTGACTCATTAATGAGTAGATGTTTTTCTTTATTTCTGAACAGACAATATTCTTACTACTGATATTTTTTTTTTACAATTGAAGCGTTGCTTTCTTCCATCTTGTTTCATTTGTAATGTAAACTATGCTTGTACTTTTGACAACATAAAGCCAAAACCGAGTCACCGGTGGCTGTGATATTAATTATAGCTTTTAGTGCTGATAATGAACACACATCCATCATAGACTCTGCCTTAAACTATGAGAGAAGAATAACCCTTGGCACGAGACGATCCCTAGATGGCTCAGGGGTAAAGAATTGTTCTGCTATATCAAAAGTCCCAGGTTCGATATCCTTGTCCAGGTGTCATTTTTTAAATTTATTCAAATATGATTCAGTTCCAGCTGATTTTCATAGTAATTATAATAATCCAGCCACCAATATCCGTCATTTATATAAACTTAATTGTACAGCCTTGTTTTCTTCCAATATAGTAAGATGTTTAAACTATTTATCCGAAATTTTCAGGAAAAATAACGCAATATAAGGAATTTTAAAAAATTCCATGGTTATGTTTTAAAGACATAATCTGATTTTTGAGCATTTTTCTAACCTTTTTAAAGGTAAATATTTGTATGAAATTTTCACTATCTTTAAGAAATAAATTTACTTGTCTTGTTTCCAATTTTAATAATAATCATCCTAACGTACATTTGTCTCCATATAATCTTTCAGCGGAAGTGAAACGCGATCACTGCAACAAGACTGTCGACATCTACGAGGATGTGTCCAGCCCTGAAGTTACACCGGAGACCTTTGGGAAGCCCATGACGTGCTGGTACCGTTTCCGGTCTTTCCGTGGGACACCCCGGGATTGGATCCTTAGAATACGGTTCAAGAAATTCAAGGTCGGGACTTTGGTGAACGCCACCTACTGCCACCTTGGATACATGCAGGTAAGAACTAAAAAAAATTCGTCTGTGATTTTTTAATTTTTATATTTAGCTTGAAATTATATTTCATATCCATGATTTAACTTTGACTTTAGCCAGAGCTTTTCTTTAAAAATAAAATACCACGCTTGCACAATAAAAGTATTTATACCAAAAATACACATACGTTTATTTTATTCTTAATTTTCTATTCTTAAAGATCGACCGTAAGAAGGTCATGTTTTAACTTTTCAATTTGGCATTTTGTCTATCCGTTCGAATTTTATTTCTACTATAGTGGTCAAATTCGTGAACTATTTTATTGATATTTGGCGGGAATAATATTAAAACCTAGTCTAAACAAAGTGTGTACATAATTTTACGATGTATTAATCCATTTCAAAAAATGGTAGGCACCCAAATATCTATGTTTGTTTGTTCCGTGATAACTTCCAAATACGTCTACCAATTTTAATGGAATTTAGTATGGATATTATTTGAACCTAGGCAAAACGCATGAACGTATTTTTTTAATCTGTATTTTTTAATGGGGTAATCACCCAAACGGTATTTCATTTAGTAGCTCATGTCAAGTGATTTTAATATACAATTTTAAATATTAACTTGAGTACCTCAGGCGTAATCTTGTTTAAATGCTGACATAAATTGTGAGAAGGACGTCTTTAACCACACGAACAATGCCTATTCTCTATTAACATAATACACTACTAGTACCTATTCATTTGTTTTCTGTCACATGATACTAAGTATCAACTTAATATCCAAGAAGAAATCAGTTTATTTATTAACTTGAAATCCAAAGCAAAATCTTAAGACTAATAAAAAATAACACGATTATAATTCTCAAAATAATATGCTTATCATTTTACGCTAATTTAAAGTGAGAGTGTTTTAATCGTGAACATTTTTAACCTCTATATTATGATAAATCTTTTGTTTTATGTGCCTCAGAAACACAAAGTTGGGATTCCTGGCACAGATGTTGAGCGGTTTGAAGGATTTGGTTTAAGATTGATATCTAGATATTTAATTTTGAGCCTAGCCCTTAAGTTAAGGGTAGTTTACCAATAAGTGAACGATTAAAAAAAATTGTAATTAAAAAATATTCAAATTATTTTGATTTAAATGGCTATTTAGGGAGTATTAGACCATCCAAATAACACAATTCTCTGTTTTAGTATACAAATTCATTTAAGGATAGTTTAATGATTAGGGTTATTTGAAAATTAAAATTATTGTGAAAATTGCTTTCAAGATTTTGTTTAAAATGTATGTCTTGGGAGTGTCTTACATGACAAATAAACCTGTATACTGTACTTGTTTTACAGGAAAATGTTGTTAAAGATTTGTTTAGTGATAATTTTTATTCTAGTTTGAAATGTTATTTTTTAATTTAGATTTTTTTATAAATTGTCTTGATAATAAAGTTCAAAATCGGTATCTAGGAAGTTTATTAATGATAAAAAAGAATTTTATTTCTATTTTTACACATAAATAGTAAATTGAAGATAGTTTACAAATAAGTGATTTTTGAAATTTTAAATTTCTAGAAATATTTCAAAGATAATGTTAAGAATTTATTTATGAAGAGTATTTATTGTGATTATCAAGAGGTTTTTAGGTTTTTCTGAGGAAAACTTAATGAAGGGTAGTTTGTGAAAAGATAGTTTTGATAATTATTTACAAACTATAATACAATACATGAAACGTTTTGCGATTGTATCTTGCCATTTATTTTGAGTGAAAGAAGGGAAGTTTACTGCTCACATAACTATTTATTTTTTATCACCTCATCTTATTACATGTTCGTGTTATACTCCTTGTGCTACTATTGTATCCCTTTTTACCCCAAAAGGTAGCGAGGTTGCCTTGCAGGGTTGCTAACTCTTAAGGTAATGGCATAGTGAAATCCATTAAATCTATACTGGTGCATTTCAGGGTGAACTTAGTGGTCGTGACGAAAGATGGAGTAATTGATTATACGTATATAGTGTGACCTTACCGCCTAAATTTGGAGGCGTATTTGTATAATAGTGAAGAGTTTAAGATTGTGAATGACAAAACTAGTATTTCACGGTGCTATGATTAGCTAGTAAATAAATAGAATAGAGGGTGACCTGGCGGTCTAGGGGTAAGGTGTCGGACTTCTGTGCTGGTGGCCGGGGTTCAATACTTGGTCCCGACACAGATTTATCTGATCGCCAAAGCCTTCCTTCACCTCTGACAAGACATCTTGTGAATGTGGGGAATGCCAGGCCTCCACCGTGGTTCGGACTCCACGTTAAACTGTATGTCCTCCATTTCATCTCACAATCACCCTGCCATTACACATTAGCGTAAGTGCGTATAGCCCGAACGGGTAGTAAGACGTGCTTCTAATAATAATAATAATAATAATAATAATAATAATATAATAGAGGCTCTGACCACATACACAGTGCCAGAATTCCAGATGGGGAAATCAGACCAGGCGGTAGAATATAATAGAATGGTGTGTCCAGCTATCAAGGCTGAACATTCACCATCGAGTCTAGGGGGTCACTCTGACCGTTTTGGGGGTTACGTGGGCTAGTAAGCCAGCACATCAATACTTGTATTTGAGGGCTACCGCTCGAACCCAGGGTACCGGGGTTTGGAGACCATGTAGAGTAAACTAAAGGTCAGATAGGTCATTTGTTATCCTTTGCAATACTTCGTTCTGTCACAAACTTCCCAAGTAATCTTTCAGGCTCTTTTATATTTACAGTATCAGTATCATCTTCACATTTGTAATAGATATAGTAGTACTAATAAAAACCATAAAATCCAAGTCTAACGTAAATCACGAACCCACTCAATCATATATCCACTCACCCCCCAACCCCCTCCCCTATCTTCGGCCGTAACGCATTCTGACAAGACTTAGGCCCACAAACACGTAACACGTTGGGAAAGAGAGGAGGTGAGAACAGTAGCATATATATAGCAAAAAAGTAGTAATTAAATATAGCAACTTTATATATCTTTTGGACTAAATCTTACATTTTTGAAAGCAAAAAAAAATTTTTTTACATCAAACTGGTCATAAGTTATATAAATATTAATAGTAAGATTTTTTAAAGTATAAAACAATTTTTATAATATTTTTAAACTTCGATTTGTCCTCGGGAATATTTCATAAATTATTTTCGATTTCGCTTCAAATCGACAATGTGGACTTGGCATACTCTTAATTTACTTTATTCCAGTGTGTGTTAACATTTGTTAAAATGCAGATCTTTTAGGTTACATCGCAAGATATTCAATTGAAAATGCTTATATAGTAAATTGTGTGTACTTGAGAACACATCTTAAAGCCTATTATCCACACGAATCCGTTTGAACCATAAATGGTAGCGAATAACATTTGTTTGTTTTGTATTGGTCACTAGAAAACGGTTCAATTGTTCACATCGGTGGTCTTAGGGTTAAATTCTTACTTCAGGACCCGATGTTCAGATGTTCAAACCAAGCCGGGGTTTGATGGCTTTGTCTCGAGCGATAAGAATCTTTAGCCCAGCTTCCTTTGGAGGGGAAGTAAATCCATCGGTTCCATGTTGATTTTGTATTATTATTTTATTATTATTTTTATTTAGCACCGAGTCTTACTACCCGTTCCGATTATACGCTTCTAAGTACTAATTACTATAATGGCTTAGGAATTAGGAAGGTTGAATTAGAGGAAGTGAACCCACATTGACGTGGAAGGAGAGTGGAAAACCATTTAAGAAAAAACCACCCCCATTTCACCCGACCGAGATTCGAACCTCGATCTCCTCGTCCTCAACAGTCGAGCTCAACACGACTAGCGCGTTAACCAACTACGCCACTGAGGTGGGTTTGTGGTATGTAAAAGAAGAACCTTGGAAGTTTTGTGAAAATACCTTTCTTGGCAAAATTGGGACTCTTCTACTTGCGTTCTTAGAAATTATCGTGCGCTGATATAATCAGTCTGTTTTTCACAAAGTGCACGTTCAATACCTTAATTTTTTGTAATTTTTTTAGTCAGGTACTGTTTTTAACTCGTCTCTATTCCAATGTTTTCCGATTAATACTCCATGTCAACGTAATGCAATTCGACGCTTTAACCTAATAATACTCGCTATTCATTGAGGGGGAGACTCTTAATCTACGATGTTTTCCTTCTCGTCGCCTACCAGGAAAAAAAAAGCTAGATTTCCCTTTTTTGATATATTTGACTAGGAGTTTTTTCATTGTAACAGTAGAACCGTGACATACATTTTTGAACAATTCTGTGAATATTTTTTTACAAATTTCACATATTAATTTATATTTCTAAATAATTGTTTTCACAACTCCAGATATTTTTCTATGAATTAGAGAAGTATATTTTTTTCAAAGCTTAGGCATAAAACAACATAATACTGTTTATAGAGTTGTCCTTTCACAAAATTAATTTTGGTTCAGTGCTAATGTTGGTAGTGTAATATTAGGAGCATATGATATGATTTCATTATAGTCTTTGTGTACCCCCTTCAATAGTCTCGTAGTCTTAAGGCAGTGGTTTGAAAATTGTGAACCACGGGCCGGATCTAGCCCACATGTATTTTATTTGTCATGTAAAGGATCAAGATAACAAACAATTACGTTTATAAAAATGGTCTAATAACTAGTTACTATATGATAAATATAAAGTTGAAATATTTCGCTCGATATTTTTTTTTTCAAACGAGCCCAATTTTTTCTTTTAACCCTCTACTACCCACGATATCAAAAATGTCAAACTCCAGTCTAAAGCGTCTCTCTCACAATAGACTGGAAACCATGTGTTGGTGATATCAGGGTTTGATTTCTGGTTGGGTTTACTAAAAGTTGTTTATACAAAACGGTTTCTACTCCCTCTGTAAGCAAACTCGAGTACATTTTCTCTCAAAATAACCTTTCTCTTTCTTAATCCCCTAGTGTAAATATGTGGTTTGCCTCAATGGGTAATAAGACGTAGTGCAGATAAAATAATATTGGTAAAAAAAAGTTTTTATTGTTTTTAAAGTGCCCAAAATTGTCATCAGTCAAAGGTTAAAGCTGCATAGCACATGTATTGGCGTATGAGTACATAAAAGTAGATTTATTATATTTTTGAGTGGTCGTTTGAAGTTATTTCTGTCACAATCTGACTAACCTAACTAAAAAACACATTTCATATTCTTTCTACAGTGTAGAAACTACAGTTTTTTCTGTGTATTTTTTTAAACCTGATTCAGTATTGTTGACCTTATTTTAACTACCAACGTCATCAATTTTACTGACGGTCGTTTCGTGGGGCAGAATTGAGGTGGGGGAAGGGGGGAGGTACCCCTCTGACCACGTTTATGTACGTATTTGGTCAGAGCAGAAGAGCTCATCACACAACCCAATAACTTGCTACTGGTTTTACGACGCTAAGACTTGTGACGGGGTATACAAAGGGGGATGTCGAGGAAGCTGCCTATTCACCCTTCTTCTTCTTCTACAGCTCTCTCTCTCTCTCCATACCACACACCCACTCCTCGGCCGTCGTATTGTTTTACTGCGCAAACATACGATACGTTGAGGGTCAGCGCAGAAGCAGAAATGAATAAAACAAGTAATGAGACGAGGCCCCAAGTGTGTGAAATGGCTTTACCTCAAGTCGTTCCCATGCAATGGGGGATATTCTATCGTCTGTACGCTTGAGAGTAGAAATAGAAGGCAGAGATAGAGAGGAAAAGAGGGGGTAGAGGCCGCGATAGTCTGTTCTCCATTGAGGGTAAACATATGTTGAGGTAAGATTTCTTATATTCAGGACCACCTTTGCTTGAGGAAAGAAATATCAAACAACCTTGGTCAACTATTTTCCTCCACATAAAACATACAAATGAATGTGTTCACTCTTAATTTGATACCAACATTTATATATTTATCACTAACACTTTAAATAAACCTTCTGGGATGTTTAGCCACAAGATTATGTAACTCTGGTTTGGCTATAGTTGAAAGGTACAGGGGAAATATGGGTAAATTCCAACTTTAACACTAGTAGATTTAGTGCCGCCATCTGTTAGACAATTCCGAGACCTTTCTAGTTCACTTTAGATTTTAGTTAAAAGGGGTATCTTATCATATTTAAATTATTAAAATAAAAGTATTTTCTGAGGTCCTTATGAGTGTTTAGATATTAAAGTTGTTGTCCTCATACTCCTGAGTTGATAATATCGAAAATATTTACTAATTTTATTCTAATTTGACTTTATATCTAGCTATTAAATAACTAAAAGTAAGATCTTATATACGTAGTATTAGGCGTACCTTTTTTTAGGTTAAGCAAGTTTTAAGGCGTGTATTTATATAAGCTTTGCGCTTAGAAACCATTTAGAGAAAACCACCCCCAGTTCACCCGACCGAGATTCGAACCTCAACCTCCTCGTCCTCAGAAGTCTAGCTCAACACACATCTAGCGCGTTAGCTAAAAACGCCACCGAGGAGGAAGATACTGCAAGTGATGACCTAGTTTGGGGTCAGTAAAACCGTTTGGGGAAGTAGATAGCTCTATAATACAAACCGTAAGTGATTACCTACTTTAGGTCTTTTTCCCCGAATTTGAAAATAGGTCAATCTAAAATTATATTCCGTGAGTAATGGCCTACTTTTAGGTAATGGAACCAGCATATGAAAGTAGGTTTATCTAAAATAGATATTTTAAGTGATGACCTACTTTCAGATCATTGAACCCAGATTTGAAAGTAAGTCTTTCTAAAATAAATTCCGGAAGTGATGACCTGGTTTTGTGTTATTAAAATGAATGTGATGGTAGGTAAAGTTGTCCTATATATATTTTGAAGTATTCTTTAAATTGAAAAATGACACCTTGACACGTGAATCAAACCCATGACCTTTTGACTTCCCGTGTCCAGGTGTCATTTTTAAATTTAGATAATATGATATTTAAATGTGGTTATAACTGTACATAGCAACTATAAAAGATTGGCTATTTAATTCATAAAATGTGTATATAGGTCAAACCAACTGAAGCAACATACTTAATATGATACAACACGTCTTGGATTCAAAACTCAAAATTGAACCAAACTCTCTGATCTCTACTCACCTAGCTCTACAAATGGATTAAAAATACTATTTATTTGGTTTTTAGACTAGTTAATAACATATTTTAGTAGTATGTATACTTTTAAAAAAGAATGATGAAATATTGAAGTTGCTTAGTTTTATGACATAATAGATACAGCATCGATATTAGTAAAAAAAATATTTAAAAAAAATTGTTATATTAAAATTGGTAAAATTAACCTACTAAAACAATGAAAAGCTAAAGTGGACGGTAAATAGATTGCAAAAAGTAATGCTATGGTAAAGAAAAAATATAAGATTTACAAATTTAATAAATTGATAGATATTTGAATTCGATAAAGAGGTGTATAAGTTGAAACCATTTTAAATATATAAAAAAAATATTGCAATATAATACAGGATTAATTTATATTAATAACATGCTATGCTATTGGACAAGTAGATTGATAAGGAATAGAGCACTTTAAGGTCATAACGCAAATGTGTAGTCTCTGAAAGATGTAATAAATTAAGTAATTTAGTATACAAGTTTATTAATCTTTTTAATCTGTATACGTTAGTCCCCTATGCTTAATTTAAGGTTGACGAATATTTTGTTTGACAAAGTAGTCAATCTTCAAAATAATACTCAGGACTAACATACTTACCAATCCAAATCTGAGGACATTTTGACAAGGGTGTCAGTTTTTTCCCGTCTAAAATTTAGTAAAACAAAATAAATAATAAATTACTATGCATGCTATTTTTTGTTCTAATTCTGGTAGCTTTAGTTGAATTCCTAAAAGTAGAAATATATTTTAATTTTCTGCGTTTAATTAAGGTCTAACTCAGAGATGTGAAAACTTTTGAGCCTTTGTAGTGCAAATAAATATAATTGTACATTCCAATAAATTGCAACAAGTGTGTATTACCTAACAGGACTATCCACAATTAGTTACTCTACTAGGTTACCCGCCTCGGTGGCGTAGTTGGCTAACGCGCTAGTCGTGTTGAGCTCGACTGCTTAGGACAGGGAGATCGAGGTTCGAATCTCGGTCGGGTGAACTGGAGGTGGTTTTCCTTAAATGGTTTTCCACTCTCCCTCCACGCAAATGCGGGTTCACTTCTCTAATTCGACCTTCCCAATTCCTAATCCATTAGCGTAATTAGTACTTAAAGCGTATAACCCGGACGGGTAGTAATACGCCGTGCTAAATAATAATTGTAATAATAATCTACTAGGTTATAAATGAGGATGGTACAGTTTGTATAATATCTAATGACGTTTGAGTAAAGGGGCAGAAAGAAATGTTCGCACTAGAGCCACCCTTAGTACACCTGCCCAAATTTTAAACCCCAACCTTCCCCTGATGTTTTCTAGCACCGCGTATTACTACGCGTTCGGGTTAGACGTATATGTACTAATTAAGCTAATTAGATATGTATTAGGAGAGTTTGGCTTAGAGGAAACGCATCCGCATTTGCATGGAAGGCAAGTGAAAAACTATTTAGGGAAACCACCCACCATGCACCCAACCGGGATCAAACCCCAGTCTCCCGGTTTTCAGAAGTCTTGTCTAACATGAAAGTAGCGATTTAGACCATGCGGCTACCGAAGTGGGTTTTCTCACTATCAATCTAGTCTATTGAGATTTGCGAGATAAAGGCCTTAGACCTAGAGATCAATGAAGTTGATGAAAATTTTATATCAATACTTAATTTTATTCAGAATCAATTTTCAATTTTTCTGTTTACTGCTCTGTTTGAAAGATATATTTATTTTATTTTTAACTTGTCTCAGTATTTTTTTTTTTACAAATGTTAACCATTTGTACGCTAACAACAATGGATATTCGAGAATACTTTTCTTTCTCCTAAAAATAATGTGGTTTCCATTGGTTTGGTTTCAGAATGGCCTTCTTATGAGGCCGTCTTGAGCCATGAAGAATCTCTTCTATCTATTATCTGGCTGTTCCAGGCATCTTGTTCTCCTCTTCTACCTCCTCCAAAGCTCTTATTCCCTTCCTCATTCTGTCTTCTCTCAATTCTTTATCTAACCAAGTCTTGAAGTAGTTTTTGAAAACTTCAGTTTCTTCTTTCTTGAGTTGCGGGCCCTGCTCGAAGGAAGACAAGTCCATGGTGGAATAAAGGGTTTGAGGGAGAGGTTTTGGTGATGAGGGGACAGAAGAGGGTGGGGGTATAACCCTCAAGGGTGACATTAGATCTTCGACCCATGGGATTTGAAAGAGGGATATCTCAGAGCAAACTTTCAAAACCTCCACCAAACTACTCTCGTTGCCTTTTTTTCTTTTTTTCACGCTTACTCGACTCATTCTAACCGTGGTCAAGCCGACAACGTCGGATGGTGACAGCTTCAATTTTAGGTGAATTGGTGAGGACTCCCGTCAAATAAATAATTTAATATCCACGAGGATACATCTAACATGTATTTTTAAGTTTGTAGGCCTATGCACAGGATGCATAAAAAAAGGGAATACTTAATTATAATAGAATTTAAAATGAATGAATAACTTGTTGACACGTTTTTTTTAACTATAATTTTTGCTTCTATTTCTTAGAAAGACATTAATTTTGAATCTTTTTTTTTTTTACTGTTCATCCCCTTAAATATATATACCTTTTATATATTTATTTACTAAAGCTTTTTAAAATAATTGATGTTTCAGTAAATTTGTCCTCAAGATAGGGTTGCCATGATGAGATCTGATCAATATCAGGAAATCATGATTTAAGATAAAGGGAAGTTAGGGAGGCTAAATATATAACATGTTGGATTTAGCATTATAATAATGGTGACTGGGTTTTATTTCACACAAATTATTGATATTTTTAACGTTGTTTCATACCAAACGTATGTTTCCGATAATATTATTAGCCTTTTAATGACCCGACTATCGGTCGAACGAATTAGATACGCATTCACTCACTGTATCACCATACGTTAGTGATTTCAGCGCTGTAAACCTCTATATAGCTTTTTAATTGTTATATACCCTTGTTTCTGACTAATCGCTTCAATATATTAGTGTACATCTTATATCAATGGATTTAGGCAGGGTTTTTTTCTGGACATTGAGAGTCAAAACTATTTCATTCGAGAGATATCGGGACCTATGGCATATATAAATCATACTTTGTGTCAAGGGTAATTCTCTACAAAAGGGAAAATTTAAAACATATATAATTTTAAGAAATTAAATTATTTTGTTATCTTCATACATACATACATACATACATACATACATACATACATACATACATACATACATACATACATACATACATACATACATACATAGTACAAATGATTTAGTAATAAGTGCAATTCATTATTTTTTTTAAATCGTTTGTTTCTTGAATGTAATTATTGCCAGGGAAATGATAATTTTTATATTAAGTAATCCTAACGAGCCCATGCATGGCAAGCACATTTTTCAAATTGGTATGACTCATATATACACACTTTGCTATAAGGGATATTTTATGTTCAGTCAAAATATCTTGAATGAAGGCTTTGATAAATCAACCAGGGTAGTGATATTGAATAAATATAGTCTTAAGGAAACCACCGTATTAAAATCTGTAGTAAACTACCAATAATTCATAGGCCAAATATCATTCTATTTCATCATACACCATACCGACTCCCCCCCCCCC